>JAVLUX010000027.1:2537665-2572665 GCA_032164185.1 Moxostoma hubbsi | reverse complement strand
TATGTAAAAAAACAACAGTGGCATTATATGAACAAACTGGCATTTAAAGGGTTAAAATCCTGAAAATGAATGAATATTTGGTAGTTATGATCAGGGCTGATGTTGGTTAAAAAAATTAACTAATTGAAAGTGGAAAATAATACTAATACATTTTTGTCCTCTAAGGACCTCTTTTTAAGGAGTAACTCTTTTTTCAGGGTTAAAGAGTCAATCAGTCATATACTCACGTCACACTCTGGTTGGACATTTAAATGAGCCGATGTTGTCCAACACTCAACGTGGTTGTCCAACACTCAACGTGGTTGTCCAACACTCAACGTGGTTGTCCAACACTCAACGTGGTTGTCCAACACTCAACGTGGTTGTCCAACACTCAACGTGCCTAGACGGTCTAGTAAGAAGGCAACATCTCCAAGGTCAGTGACGACAAATGCAATTTAAAGAGTTCCTACGGCTGCTTATTCCTCATGACATTCTGAAATAATCAACACAATTCTTCAGGTAACACGTCTTTTAATAACCTGAGAATCAACAGTTAAGTTCAAGTAACAGAAATACATTTTAAACAAACATTTTTCAAAGACAACATTCGGATTTCTGCAGTAAAAACATAGTAGCCCATTCCCAAGAAGAGACCGGCTCTCGGAAGTCTCTAAACTCACATTATTACAGTACAAATAGTAACAACAGGAACACAAATGTCAGGAGAAGACATGGTCAGTTTGTTTCACATCATCAATCTACATACGCCTTTTAATACCTAATAATGATGTTCTTGGTGTAAAAAGTAACGTGTAATAAAACAGTCCATAAAACTGGTCCTATGACCTTCAAACTTTGCTGTGCAACTATCATCAGTTTAACTATTGACAAGAACACTTTGTGACTCATTTTGGTGATTTGACAAACAACTTGTACTAAAATAGTGCAAAGTGGAAAAGTCTTCATAGCAAAGGCCACGAAATCCCCAAAAACAGGGCAAATCAAACTGCTGAAACAAAAAAACACTCAATCAGACATAAAAAAATAAATAAAGTGTGAGGTATAAGAACAAGCAGCACATAAAAAACATTAACAAGTGCTCAAAAGGTAATTGGCCTAGATTTCTGATCATCTGCATGATTTGTTGAAGTTCTGGTTAAAGTAAATCACTGTGACAGTGATGTCATCACGGTACATGCGTGCCAGGTCGCTAGGCAAAGCCAGCATGGTGGCCAGCCCTTCTTGGTCCATCTCTCCAAACTCATTTGTGCCCAGCGCATGGCGAATCAAATGCGTGGCTGCATTTAGATCTAGAGTGGGAGTTGCCCTGGCCCGTCGGCGCAGCAGCAGCTGGTGCATTTGTCCCAAGTTAAGCTGGCTGGCTGAGACCGGTGCCTGCAGGTGAATACCAGTCAGGTGTTCCGCCACCAGCCTGACCGCCTTCTCATTGTTCATCTCGTCCCAAAGACCATCGGAGGCTAGGATCAGAAATCGGTCCTGCGGTCGCAGGCGGTGGTAAAAGACTTCAGGTGTGACTTCCAAATAAGGTGGAGTAAGGTAATTGGGTGGAGAACACTGATAAAGATTCAATGCTTCTAAATCTGAGTCTCCATTCTCCAACACACTCCGCTGTAGCTCTCGACTCCACTTGAAGGGCACGTCTCCAAATGCACGCAATGGCATTAGCATACCAAGCAGCCTGTCGTCTAAGATTACAGTTTGGCTCTCACTGGCCAGATGCTGGCACAATACCCGCTCTACCTCGGCTGCATTGGTGGCATTATGGTCCTGCGTGAGTGGCAAAGCACTCCAGCTCCCATCATCCTCTTGGACGCCCAATACAGCTCGGCAATCCCCTGCATTCGCAACATGTAAGCCTTCTGGTCCCACGTGGGCAACGCAAGCAGTGCAACCAGCGAAAGCAGCCTGTATGGCTGTGCTGCGCATGAGGTTATTTGCCAGTGGCACTTGCGCCTCCAAGGAAAGATCTGTATCTAACCGCTGGAATGCATACGTGAGTGCATCCACAGGGTTCATACCATTACCGTGTTCTTCACTCGCCAGAAGCTCCTGCCAGTAAACACGCAAATGACTGACGTAGAGCTCCGCAGACTCTCTGTAGTTATAGTCATTGTGGTTCTTGTACCATTGCAGAATCGGCGGCAACAGACGTAAAGTCTCCATGGCGGCCTCCAGATCCTCCAGGACAGATTCTGACATCATCGCCACGGAGATGTAATAAGGTAGCCGCTCGCTGACTGCTTGAGCACATGCATGCCCGCCGTGTCCGTCAAACACGCCAAATAGCATGCCGCGAGTCTGCAGGCAGCTGGTGCTACTGCGCCGGTCCTCTAGTGGAGTATTGGCTGCAAGTTGGTTGGTCTCAAATCTCAGCACAGGGCTGGGCTCACCACACCCATCAAACTCTGGAATGCTGACAGATTGTTCATTAGCACGCAGAACTGCATTGACCTGGAGCTGGCTCAGCTGGAAGTCTAGCTCACTTCTAGGAGTACAGAATGCGTTTTCGCCTTCCTGCCCCACGGTTCCATCTGATCTACCATAACGGGAGGAGAAGCCCCGGGTATTAGAGGTAAACAGGCAGGCTCTAAACAGCACAGCAGGTAAAACATACTGACAGTCAGCCAAGAAACTGGACAAATGTCTGACACCTGCATAAAAGAGGAGCCTTGAACACAAATATCCAGACATTACTGCCTGGATGCAGTGACCGAAGCAGTCTACAACTCCAACATCTGAAAATACAATGTAAAATCACAATATTTAGTTTATAGGCAGTCTTGAGGTGTTCAGTGATGAATGCATTTGTCTGAAGACATACTAAAAAAGCACAGCAATTATTTTGCATATTAAAAGTTATAGAAACAGGTGTTTTATGAGCCCTTATCAGTCAGGGTCAGAAATTAAGGTGAGGCTTGTGGGGAAAAAACACTACCAAAAATTACAAAAATAACCCTGAAATTAAATATGTGGGGGCAGAAAATGCATTTGTAATTAATTCTTCTGTTTTTTTGTTTTTATTATTATTATTATTATTATTATTATTATTCCGAACATCTGATATATTTATATTGTGATATTTTACCTCGTGATATTGTATCAATATTTGCATGCCAAAAATCAATGTCATTATAAAAAAAAAAATTAAAAAAAAAAATGCACATTAATATTATGGTGATGGGAGAAAAAATTATCGTTGCCAAAACAATCTAGGAATTCAACAACAGTGCAGTTTTCATGCACAGAAGGTGCAGTTATCATGCTTTACACATAATCACCCTCCCTTACTGACATTTATTACAGTTTTACAGTAGTAACATAGGGTAATTTGGCAAATGACAAAAATGTAAGGACTGATATTGGTAAAGAATTAACTCAGAAGTTGAAAATAATATTAATATATAATATTATTATACCAGTTTTTTGATGCTGACATTTCTGTCCTCTAAGAACATCTGAGTAACATTTTTAAATTGACACACACGGGTTAAGTTCGATGAAGACGAATGAGAAACACTGAGTGAAATACTGCAATGTATCATAGTTCTGAATCGCAATAATATCGTATCGTGACCTAAATATCGATATTATATCGTATCGCTAGTTACCTTGTGATTCCCACCCCTATTAAACATCAAGACATTCTTATATATGTAAATGTCAAAATGTATTCAAAATCATAATGTATATAACAGTGTACTTTTAAACCTTAATTTAAGATTGATGTCCAGAAAACATGCTAGCTTTAGATGCTAACATATTGGCATTCCATGTAAAATAGTCAATGTGCCAATTAAAATGAAAAACAATATTTATATATATTTTGCTCAAGAGATATATTGTCAAACACGGCGAATACACGGTGAGCAAATTCCCTTAAAAGCATAATAACTGCTTTAAAATAAATAGATGTTGGCTCGAACACAGCCACATACCTGTCAGTGCTCGCTCGTTTTCTGCTTTCGGGAATCAGATGGACATTGCAGCTCACAGCGCCGCCTACACGCTGATACTCAAATATTCACACAATTTAATATCAATATTGAAATATATTTTTTTAAATATGTATTATTATCTATATATATCCAGATATTTTTTTTTGAAATAATAATCACTAATTAAAATGCACGAGTAATGACGTAATCGCACAAACGCGCCTCACGAGCTATAATTGAGCGGGAACTTCGTCACTATAACGGCCTCCTAAACGCCTCAGCTAGGTAGTTTTTTTAAACTTTTGCATACACTTTAAGGGGATTAAACACAGCACCTTTATCATACCTATATATTAAACTCATGTTTCTAACAATATTTACGTTCTTTTTGCAGATAACTGGGGCGTGTTGGCGGAAAGGACGTTTCAATGAGGCCAAAAATTAAAAAATGGAAGGTCAATATCAATATAGTCTAACAGATTGGTAACTTTATAATAACTTTAATTAATTAACATCAACAAACATTATTATGTCACTTAATGCTTATAAAACTTAATTATAAAAATATTCTGATTGTGAAATTGTGAATTTTCATAAATCTGATTAAATATATGCCCGGAAATCACGTGACATAAGAGCGCCTGTCAACTATATATATTCTGGATTACATTTAAATTACAAGATAAAAATTAGGCTTAATCCACAGCATTTGTGGCATAATGTGACAAAAAATAAAATAATAATAATTATATATTGTCTCTTCATTACTTAAAAAATTAAGTGCAAAAATGGAGGTTATAGCGAGGCACTTTATTGGAGGGTTTAAAGCCAGAAATATGAAGCTTATAATTGTATAAAATGTACATTAATTCGTCTTTTAAAACCTCTGTAGTATTTGAGCTGTAAAGTCGTTTATATGGTCATTTTTATGGGATTACAGGGTTCACGGTGTTACGTTTTCAAGGCAAAAAGTTGTATAATTGGGCATACTGTAACTTTACATGGAAAATTATTTTTTTAACACTTGTATTGTTTATGTCTTGTGGCTATACTTTTGATAAAAGTATACAGACTGGCCCCCATTCTCTTCCATTGTGAGTGCCTCTATGTCTCCCAGATTTTAGCTTCTTTGTTTTTTTGTTGTTGTTTTTCTCCCCAATTTGGAATGCCCAATTCCCAATGCGCTCTTAAGTCCTTGTGGTGGTGTAGTGACTTGCCTCAATCCTGGTGGCAGAGGATGAATCTCAGTTGCCTCCGCGTCTGAGACCGTCAACCAACGTGTCTTATCACGTGGCTTGTTGAGCGCGTTACTGCGGAGACATAGCACATGTGGAGGCTTCACGCTATTCTCCACAGCATCCACGCACAACTCACCACGCGCCCCACCGAGAGCGAGAACTATATTATAGTGACCACGAAGAGGTTACCCCATGTGACTCTACCCTTCCTGGCAACCGGGCCAATTTAGTTGCTTAGGAGACCTGGCTGGAGTCACTCAGCACACCCTGGATTCGAACTCAATACTCCAGGGGTGGTAAACAAGATCTTTACTCACTGTGCTACCCAGGCCCCCTCCTTTTTTTTTTTCTTTTTTTTTTTTTTTTCTTTAAAAGGTCAACTCAGAATACATTTTTGTGGTAATAAACATTATGCCACAAATGCTGTTGATTGAGCTTAAAGGGACAGTTCACCCAAAATTTTAAATTCTCTCATCATTTGCTCACCCTCATGCCATCCCATGTGACGCCTTACTTTCCTCTGCAGAACACTAATAAAGATTCTTAGAAGAATATTTCAGCTCTGTAGGTCCATACAGTGCAAGTAAATGGTGACTAGACCTTTCAAGCTCCTTTTCAGCTCTGTAGGTCCATATGGCAAGTGAATGGGTACTATTTTGAAGCTCCAAAACCACATAAAGGCAGCATTAAAATAATCCATATGACTCCAGTGGTTAAATCCATATCTTCAGAAGTGATATGATGGGTGTGGGTGAGAAACAGATCAATATTTAAGTCCTTTGTGAAATAAAGAAATTCATACACATCTTGGATGGCATGAGGGTGAGTAAATGATGAGAGAACCCGGAATATTCCTTTAATTTAACATGTTTCACATTTTCAGCCATCAAGACAGATTTGCGTCTGTTACTGGAGTGTCTGAAATACCAGATGACAAGGCCTGACTCACAGAAACAAGCTCTTCTCACCATCTTCTCCATCTGCCAAAAAAACAGTCTGTGTGACAGCAGAACATACAGTACTCTTACACATGACACACCTACACATATGACTTTCCTGCTCACTCACAAAATACTGGTAACACACACATTGAAAGCTATATTAAGTTGTTATTTGTGTTGCAGGTCAGTATGTGGAGTTCTTCAGAGAGATTGGAGGAATTTCATTCATCTATAACTTGTCAAAGTCCAGCTCTTACTCTGAGGTTAAAGAGACTGCTCTTTTTACTCTTGCTTCCTTCGCTGAATTGCATGGTATGTGTGTGGGCATATTTATACGTGTGTTTTTATAAATGTATATTATTAAAAAAGATAATCCTGCATTGTATTATTTTTCCGTGGCTCCATTCTGAGCCTTGTCATAAGCATTTCAATGCCCAGTGTACTTTTGTAAGATGAGCAAATGACAAAATTAACCAACTTGACTTGATTTGACTTTTGATGTGCAAACAGTTGAACAATTGAAATAAGGGCTGATAATAAACACATTTATTCTCTCTGCAGAGAGCTGTAAACAGACCTTGTGCAGGGAGGAAACATTTTGTGACTTGGCAGCGCATTTGAAGCAGGAAATGCCTCTGACACAGAAAAGAGTGGCAGTTTACATGCTTTCTGTACTGGTTGCCAACAACAGTAAGCCTTTCCTCCATTAACCTTAATTCATGTACCAGAGTGATGAAAAAACAGTTTGTCAATTCTGGATTTTAATACCTCGGACGCCATTTCCAACTGTGCCCAAGCAAAGTGTGAATCTATGCAAAATGTGTGTATGTATCTTTATACATTATGAGTGTGTGTGTGTGTGTGTGTGTGTGTGTGTTGTATTCCAGGACGAGGGCAGACTTTTGCTAAGACCTCCAGTTGTATTGAAACCTTGCTCAGTTTGTTCAGGTACACAAATTCAATCAAATTTTTTTGCACCTTTACCAACCTTTATTTTCATACTTAATGGCTTTAACTATATTTAAACTTTTTATGTCTGAAGACTTGCGATCACAATACCTGTTGCCTCCCTGACGGTGCTAATTGCGGCAAAACTTCCAGTTTAACATTAGGGTGGTAAGTGAAGCATAGGAGGTCATCCATGTAATATTAAAACTGATTAACACCTATAGGGAGGCAACTAAATCTGATGAACGGCAGAATGTCTTCAGTAACTGTAAGTAAAGTCAAGTGGCTTTAGGCTGAATGCTCTAAGCCAAAACTGTGATATGCTACCCCGCTTGGAAAATTGGAAGAATTTTTCTAACATGGTTGGATGTTTTGTTTTGTTTAGTTGAATTTCACAACTGCAGATATGTGACTCTAAACTCTTAACAGGAAATGTGCTTAAAGGAGCAACATGTAATATATTTACTGTACTAAAGCATAAAATTATCATAATATGCTACCAGAGATTTAGGGAACATGCTAAGTTGAAATACTGGCTTCTCCGAAATCAATGCTACAGCCAGGATATTCTACTTTGAAATGTCTGTCCCGGGCCGGAATATCTGTCTATGTTTTGGCCTGTGTGATCCCGCCCACTGCCCACTCACCAGTAGTATTTCGACACTCCTGGTTGCCAGATTTGAAACAAGTTAGCGTGCAAACACAGCACACTGCAGCCATGGAAGCCAGCAACACATCTAGCTTTGACACATGAGCTGGTTTATAATTTGCAAACAATAACAACATTGCAAACGTATCCATTAGCTGATCAACTTACAGTGTAAGACTCGTCGCTTGCCATTGTCAGTATGCTCATTCCTGTTGCGTGTCCTCAACCTGGTAAACTGGATGAGCTTTAAATCCAGGGAGGAGGGGGTGGGGGAGACAACTCTCTCAAATATTTTGAATTTGGACTGGAGTACCAATTTTAAACACTTGATGTCAATGTTACATATTGCACATTTAAATGCTCCCCATGCTGCTTACCAGAACCAGATTTAATTTTATTCTCTTTCTCTTTCATGCTGTTTTCTCAGGCATAGTTTTCCAGGGGCGAATGATTGTTCTGAGCAGCTGCAGTTGTGGGCCACTGTATCCAGTGCTCTCTGTGGCTCTGTTAACAACCCTCAGAATGGTATGGCATGGATTTCTTTCCCTTGTGCTCTCGCCCTTTCAAACGCAAATCTGGCATTGAAGCAGAGGAGACGATCAGCATTTGCACTGTGCATTACCATTATTTTACCTCAGTTTAGTGGTGTTGTTAGGCATGACACAAAACTGAATGCCTGAAACCTCCTTAACCATGGCAAAATGCTTTTATAAACTGGCAACAATGTGATAAACAACACCATTGTTCAAACCATTCCACTAAAACTTTTATAGTTCATTCGCTTTATGCTGTTTACAGTTGCCAAGCAATGTTACTGTTACGAACAATGAGATGCTTGCACATTATTATGAATTCTAATGGATGTGCTATTTCATAACAGCCTCAAACCAGTGTTATTTGTTAACAAAAACTCAAACTCAAACTAAATTACAATTTTTTTTTCATTAAATAAAACCTAACATGATTGTGAAAAACTGAAACTAAACGGAAATACAGTGAGGAAAATAAGTATTTGAACACCCTGCTATTTTGCAAGTTCTCCCACTTAGAAATCATGGAGGGGTCTGAAATTGTCATCGTAGGTGCATGTCCACTGTGAGAGACATAATCTAAAAAAAAAAATCCAGAAATCACAATGTATGATTTTTTAACTATTTATTTGTATGATACAGCTGCAAATAAGTATTTGAACACCTGAGAAAATCAATGTTAATATTTGGTACAGTAGCCTTTGTTTGCAATTACAGAGGTCAGACGTTTCCTGTAGTTTTTCACCAGGTTTGCACACACTGCAGGAGGGATTTTGGCCCACTCCTCCACACAGATCTTCTCTAGATCAGTCAGGTTTCTGGACTGTCGCTGAGAAACACTGAGTTTGAGCTCCCTCCAAAGATTCTCTATTGGGTTTAGGTCTGGAGACTAGCTGGGCCACACCAGAACCTTGATATGCTTCTTACAGAGCCACTCCTTGGATATCCTGGCTGTGTGCTTCGGGTCATTGTCATGTTGGAAGACCCAGCCTCGACCCATCTTCAATGCTCTAACTGAGGGAAGGAGGTTGTTCCCCAAAATCTCGCAATACATGGCCCCGGTCATCCCCTCCTTAATACAGTGCAGTCGCCCTGTCCCGTGTGCAGAAAAACACCCCCAAAGCATGATGCTACCACCCCCATGCTTCACAGTAGGGATGGTGTTCTTGGGATGGTACTCATCATTCTTCTTCCTCCAAACACGGTTAGTGGAATTATGACCAAAAAGTTCTATTTTGGTCTCATCTGACCACATGACTTTCTCCCATGACTCCTCTGGATCATCCAAATGGTCATTGGCAAACTTAAGACGGGCCTTGACATGTGCTGGTTTAAGCAGGGGAACCTTCCGTGCCATGCATGATTTCAAACCATGACGTCTTAGTGTATTACCAACAGTAACCTTGGAAACGGTGGTCCCAGCTCTTTTCAGGTCATTGACCAGCTCCTCCCGTGTAGTTCTGGGCTGATTTCTCACCTTTCTTAGGATCATTGAGACCCCACGAGGTGAGATCTTGCATGGAGCCCCAGTCCGAGGGAGATTGACAGTCATGTTTAGCTTCTTCCATTTTCTAATGATTGCTCCAACAGTGGACCTTTTTTCACCAAGCTGCTTGGCAATTTCCCCGTAGCCCTTTCCAGCCTTGTGGAGGTGTACAATTTTGTCTCTAGTGTCTTTGGACAGCTCTTTGGTCTTGGCCATGTTAGTAGTTGGATTCTTACTGATTGTATGGGGTGGACAGGTGTCTTTATGCAGCTAACGACCTCAAACAGGTGCATCTAATTTAGGATAATAAATGGAGTGGAGGTGGACATTTTAAAGGCAGACTAACAGGTCTTTGAGGGTCAGAATTCTAGCTGATAGACAGGTGTTCAAATACTTATTTGCAGCTGTATCATACAAATAAATAGTTAAAAAATCATACATTGTGATTTCTGGATTTTTTTTTTTAGATTATGTCTCTCACAGTGGACATGCACCTACGATGACAATTTCAGACCCCTCCATGATTTCTAAGTGGGAGAACTTGCAAAATAGCAGGGTGTTCAAATACTTATTTTCCTCACTGTACCTTTAACTCCAAAACGAACTAAAATAAAATAAAAATGTCCTCAAATTAATTTTAGTTTTTGAAATAAAGTATATTACCAAAATTTAAAGCATTTACAATCTGCCTTCTTTAAACATGATAATGCCACTAGATAGCGGTAATATAAGACTGCCCAAAAAATGTATGACTTAAAACATATTTATATTATATCAGAACTAAATTATATCTATAACTAAAACTAACAGTCAAAGAGTGAAAATGAATGAAAACTAAACTAATGCCTCCTACACACTACATGACTTTCAAAGACGTCGGATCGTGGTACCGTTCATATTATGCAACTGTCCGTCTTGTCATGGAAGTCGTAGCATTTTCAAATTACACGAGGATTCCTCGAGATGGGTGAACACATTACAAAACATTTCACTATTGACGAATCCCCGACGACTCTGCCTGGACTCCAAATTACGTTTCACAACAGAGTACACGCGAGAAGTGATACGAGATACGAAAACAAATGCATGATCATGTGTTATGCATTTCAGAATATGATGTATATGTTTTTAATCATATATTTTATTGGTTACAATATGAAAAATTAGCTCCTACTGAAAAATCGACCTATTTGCTGACCAGACTGTCCAAGAGAATTGGCAATTTCTCTCCAACTCTTCTCTTTCTCCACCTGGTTGTGGGACAGTTCAGAGGAAACATCAAATAGGCACTGGTGCTCCTGCCAATGTTCCTCCATTTCTTCAGTCCAATGAGACTTTCTTGACACCGCAGCCATGCTAGTTGATGTTCTGTTGCAGGTATATCAGGACTCCTCCCACTGAAACTTCCCGTGCCCCATTTCTTACTCTCTCATTGGCTGTAGGTCAACCCTGCAGTTGTGTTCAGTCAAAACAGATTTCACATTGCACGATTTGGAGTCGCAGACAGGCTGATATATCAGCGACACATCATTGCTTCTCTCAGATCGCGTCTTTGATAATTTATACATTGTGTTCGTCACTCAAGGGAGCGAGCTCCGATTTACCTAAGATTTCGGGCTTTTGACGGCGATCTCTAAAAAACTGATGGCGAGTGAAAATCGGGCCTAAAATCGTGGTGTAAACTCGCCATAAATTGGATTGACAGATTGCTTCAAGCACGGGTCATCCAATCAGATTTTAGATTCTGAACTATTTATTTATAATATTCAATAGACAATGCTTATTAAATGCACCACATTTGCTGCCATTTCCTGCAAATATACACTTTCACAATCTTTGAATCTATTTGTCTGTGACAGAGGAGAATCAGAATGTATGTATGCGTGCGTTTCCCCTGGTGAAGACGTGGCTGCAGGAAGTAACATTGCCCAGGGTAGAGTTGGCACAGCCTGTTTGCTCATTTATTGGCATGACAGTGGCAAACAATTGTAAGCATAAAGCAGATCAGCACAAAGTAATGTACAGTACATTCCCATTTTGTGTTTTGATTCATACGTTTCATGTGGCTGTGTTATTCAGTCTGTGCTCAGGAGTATTTTGTGTCCGTGGGAGGCCTGGATTCACTCTCAAGCACTCTTACCAGAGTTTTGCCTCAGTCGGCACACAGTGCTACTGCCTGTAAGATGGCGACAATAATTATTAAAACACTGTCTGCCTGCATCTCCAACAATGGTAAAAACAGACACATACATGCACGCACATTCCATTTGGAGCATATTGGATTATTTTAGATAATCTATGTCCTTTATCTCTCTGTCCTAGAGCGGTTGGTATCTTTTCTATCGAACTTGAGGATTATTCCAGGGCTGTTGTGCCTGTTGTCCAGCCCAATCCTCGTTCCACAAGACCAGCTTGCTGTGGTGTTGACGATTGGACACCTCACGGACGCCTGTGGTGAGTTTATGTTTCACATATTACATACTTTCACAAAGTTTCGTCATAATACAGTAAGTACTTTTAAACTGAAACTCGCAGTACAGTAATATTGGGACACATTTTAAATGGATCCCCCATTTTATGTCTTACCTGTAATTGCAGTTTGTTGCACTCTCTTTACAGTGGAGCATCAGTCCCATTTGTTGTTGGCGGGAGGTTTGCCTCTGATGATCTCTCTGCTCACTGAGTCCTGTGACGAGGAGGTCAGGAAGGCAGCCATGTTCGTACTGCACACATGCAAAAAAATCAGTGAGTTTTTTTATTTCAAATTCTCACACGCCAAATCGTTAGTGGATGTAAAAGCATGTTCTGTTTTATTTGACTAACTTGGCCATGGTCTGATGAGTGGTGACACACCCTTATAGAGCTTATTTCAGATTCAAATTCCTGAAAAAGTGTCTATGAGGAAGTGGGAAATCGAATGGGCCTAGGTTACTTGTCTGGTCTTAAATTGTACAACCTTGTTTCCTTTCCTGGAAAAATAATTTTCACTTATGTCACATATTCAGGTCATGGGACAGTGCCCACATTCTCGGATGTCGTATGCCTGGAAATGTTTTCATTCTTTTTAAAATGGCAGAGAAGAGTGTTTTTCATCAAATGCAATTTAAACTTTGACGGTACACAAATTTGACTGCAGCCTTCATGTATGCATGGGGAAAGACTAGTCTCATTAGTAAAGATGCATTGCTGCATTTATTGCAGTGATGAGGAGAAGGCACTATTAACAACAGGTGCACCTCATCAGTCGCCACAAACTACCAACACCACTCAGTAATGACAGTCTGGATATGAGCCAGTAATACAGGTGAAACTCGAAAAATTAGAATATCGTGCAAAAGTTCATTAATTTCAGTAATTCAACTTAAAAGGTGAAACTAATATATTATATAGACTCATTACAAGCAAAGTAAGATATTTCAAGCCTTTATTTTATATAATTTTTATGATTATGGCTTACAGCTTATGAAAACCCCAAATTCAGAATCTCAGAAAATTAGAATATTGTGAAAAGGTTCAGTATTGTAGGCTCAAAGTGTCACACTCTAAACAGCTAATTAATCCAAAACACCTGCAAAGGGTTCCTGAGCCTTTAAATGGTCTCTCAGTCTGGTTCAGTTGAATTCACAATCATGGGGAAGACTGCTGACCTGACAGTTGTGCAGAAAACCATCATTGACATCCTCCACAAGGAGGGAAAGCCTCAAAAGGAATTGCAAAAGAAGTTGGATGTTCTCAAAGTGCTGTATCAAAGCACATTAATAGAAAGTTAAGTGGAAGGGAAAAGTGTGGAAGAAAAAGGTGCACCAGCAGCAGGGATGACCGTAGCCTGGAGAGGATTGTCAGGAAAAGGCCATTCAAATGTGTGGGGGAGTTTCACAAGGAGTGGACTGAGGCTGGAGTTACTGCATCAAGAGCCACCACACACAGACGGGTCCTGGACATGGGCTTCAAATGTCGTATTCCTCTTGTCAAGCCGCTCCTGAACAACAAACAACGTCAGAAGCGTCTCAAGCGCTCTCAAATTCCAAATTTGAGAGCAAATTTTGCATCTCATTTGGAAACCAAGGTCCCAGAATCTGGAGGAAGAATGGAGAGGCACACAATCCAAGATGCTTGAAGTCCAGTGTGAAGTTTCCACAGTCTGTGTTGGTTTGGGGAGCCATGTCATCGGCTGGTGTTGGTCCACTGTGCTTTATTAAGTCTAGAGTCAACGCAGCCGTCTACCGGGACATTTTAGAGCACTTCATGCTTCCTTCAGCAGACAAGCTTTATGGAGATGCTGACTTCATTTTCCAGCAGGACTTGGCACCTGCCCACACTGCCAAAAGTACCAAAACCTGGTTCAATGACCATGGTATTACTGTGCTTGATTGGCCAGCAAACTCGCCTGACCTGAACCCCATAGAGAATCTATGGGGCATTGCCAAGAGAAAGATGAGAGACATGAGACCAAACAATGCAGAAGAGCTGAAGGCCGCTATTGAAGCATCTTGGTCTTCCATAACACCTCAGCAGTGCCACAGGCTGATAGCATCCATGCCACGCGGCATTGAGGCAGTAATTAATGCAAAAGGGGCCCAAACCAAGTACTGAGTACATATGCATGATTATACTTTTCAGAGGGCCGACATTTCTGTATTTAAAATCCTTTTTTTTATTGATTTCATGTAATATTCTAATTTTCTGAGATTCTGAATTTGGGGTTTTCATAAGCTGTAAGCCATAATCATAAAAATTATATCAAATAAAGGCTTGAAATATCTTACTTTGCTTGTAATGAGTCTATATAATATATTAGTTTCACCTTTAAGTTGAATTACTGAAATTAATGAACTTTTGCACGATATTCTAATTTTTCGAGTTTCACCTGTAGGAAGGTGTGTGATGGTAATATTCACGGTACTTTTTAGATGGGTAATAGTGTAATTTGACAAATTACAAGGTTTTGAGAGACACAAGGTCACTTTTTAATTGATATAAATGAAATTAGTTGATTTAATCTTGAAAGACATATTTACAAAATACTCTGTTTTGCAGATTGTTATTTCCAAATAAAGTTAAGATTTTCCCTCCCCATCCAGCAGAATCATTCGGCAGAGGTGTGCCAGTTCAGGATGAAGTGGAGTCTGATATGGAGCGATACAGAGAGTCTGCTAGAGAAATCCTCCAAAAAATACAGCAACTAGAGAAAAAGGTGTGTGTGTGTGTGTGTGTGTGTGTGTGTGTGTGTGTGTGTGTGTGTGTGTGTGTGGTGCGCTTATGCATTTCAACATGTTTGGATAACATGCAATGTGTAAAACAATGCTTTCATACAAATGTTAGCCTACATTAACATTTAACCTGTTTGTGAGCTGGTGCATGTTGAATTCACTTATCAATAATTACACTGTATTGACATTCCATATTATTTCTAAATTATTAAAGTGCAATTATATGTGCGAAAAGCCCCCAAACATCGCTGTTTAGGTACTTGTTTGAATGCAAGTTAAACTCTTATTGACAGTGTCTGTGACATGCCATTGATTTCCTTGTAAAATCATTTTGAATTGTACCTCAGTGGTCAGTGAGAAGCTCAGGTAAACAACTAAATGGCCAAGATTAGATTATGCTTTGGAAAAAAAGTCCAAATAATTGGGGCACCATAGCAGAAGCCATTTTTAATGAGCTTAATTGTGTAGTTTGATTCTCAGATTGACGGAAAACAGTGGGATAGAGGTACAGAGAGCCAGCGGCACAGCATGCAGAGGTCGGCCTCTTCTGTGGAATGTAATGAGGAATGGCGGGAGGACTCTGTGATGCGGAAGGTCAAAGTTCGTCATCGAGTATGTGAGGAGGAGTTCACAACCTTGCCAGGAACTCCAGATCAACCAAGACCATACATCCAAGAGGGCTTGGTGAGCATCATGTGTCAAGACATTATTAACACAAATAATAATACTATGAATACAAAACAAATAGCGTTTTCCGCATTCCTGTAAGAATTTATTCTATAGAATGTTAATTATTCACCTTTTTGGGGGCACATTTGCATCCCATTCAACAATGCTTGTCTCTAAAACAGCAAATATTGATATCTAACAAATACAGGACACTAGTGTCTAACCCCATAACTAGCTACTCCTATAAAGACATTATAAACAGAGATTCTCTACCATAACTTTTGTTTGCATCCGTGCCATTTTTGCCCTAAGCCCTAATGAAATGTTGACCCTGCTGTGCATGAATAGAGAAGTTTAAATGTACAGGTGTGTGCTTGTCTGTGTATATGTGTGTGTGTGTGTGTGTGTGTGTGAGCAGCAGTGTGTCCAAAAGCATTTATATAGGAGCTCTGAAGAGTGTTTGAGTCCCTCCCAAGTCCCTTTCTTTCAAGACGCTATCCTGGGACAGGGCATGGAGAGAGAGCAAGAACAAATGAAAGAGAATAAGCAGTCATCAGAGAGGATAATTGAAAGGTGCAATGACCTGGAGATGAGGAGAGGGGGATATTCAAATAAGATCAACGTGGGGGAGAAGAGGAAAATGCAGTCTGAAAGAGTGGTGAAGAGATTGAAGATGATGGCGCTAGTGAACCAAGACTCTGAAAATGAACAGCATAAATGCAATACACCAACAGGGGACAGCAGAGATACACAGGGGTAAACAACCACAAATGATATTTGTTGTTATTTGTAATCTTTATTCGTTCATGTCTGTAGTGCAAACAGTATGGGGCAAGTTACGGACTGTTACAAAGGTTAATGCTTGAGATCAGGGGTTAGGGTCTCAAACTTTGGTCTCTTTTGCTTATAGTTCGGGTTTAACTAAGCAAAAGTAAGAGAGTCCACAAAGTTTGCCAAGTTCTAGATGTAAAAATCCATTTTAATTCAGGATTCGGACGTTCACAATTCACATGAAATCCATATTCACATGAAATCTATATTCACATGAAGCATTTTATGTACATTTTTTTTTATGACAGACTCAAATGTTTCCTTCCCATGGGAGTGACATTTTTCTCTTTATTTTTCTTGGGGTTCAGCCCACATATTTTCAGACATCCTGATCCCATGAAGAGAGGCCAGCGCATACAGACACTCCCTAATGGTGAAGCTTTCTACTGAAAAAACTTTGTTTGCTCTTTACCAAATCCAGGGGACTTGTTTATAAAACGTACAGTATGTATGATCAGATTTGATCTAAAGGGATAGTTCTTTCTTTCTTCAGCAGAACACAAACAAAGATATTTAGAAGAATATCTCAGCTCTGTAGGTCCATTCAATGCAAGTGAATGGTGACCAGACATTTGTAGTTCCAGAAATCACATAAGGGAAACATGGAGGTAATTTTATACTCCAAATCTCCACTTTAACTTTTACTTGTTAAAGTGGAGATTTAGAGTAAAGACTTAAATATTGTTCTGTTTCTCACCCACACCTATTATATCGCTTCTGAAGACATAAATCAAAACACTGGAGTCATATGGATATATGGATTGCATTTATGTTTCCTTTTATGTGATTTTTGGAGCTACAAAGGTCTGATCACATTTACTTTCATTTTATGGACCTACAGAGCTGAAATATTCTTCTAAAAATCTTTGTGTTCTGCTGAAGACAGCAAGTCATATACATCTGGGATGGCATGAGTGTGAGTAAATGATCATTTGAATTGATAATGAGAATTTTCATTTTTGGGTGAGCTATCCCTTTAACTTCCATGAATTTGATCCTATGTCAAAAGTGAGGAACAAATTGGCAGAAAATTATGTGAAAATGTTCTTGTGTACATCAACTGACAAGCATGCATAAAAGTTGTGTTCATACTCTGGTGTGCCAGTGCATGGTGATTTTTAGTGATGCAAAAATAGTCAATGACTGGCTGAATTTATTAATAAATAAGCACATTTACGTATCCAAAATTATTCCGATATAAGTCAGAATTTGGTCATATTAAGATTATGCATGCATAATGGAAATGCTTTATATTATACAGTATATCCACTATTACGGAATATTTATTTATAGCCCTATCTGCACGTTTCCATAATCAATTAATTTTGAGAGCTAGAAGAAAAGCAGGTAGGTGCAATTTATGGACCGTAATTTGTTCATTGCACATTTTTGGAGCATAGATGAGAAGAGATTATAATTTACAGCCATAGCTGAATCAATAAATAAAACTCTACTACATTTGTTTCATCAATTCATACTTCAGCATCTTGTCTGCTGTTGTTGAGGACATAAATTAAAACAAATAATTGACTAGATTATTAAAATGCAGCGTAATCGATGTCAAGAGCGAGCAGACGAGATCAGCAGGAAAATATTATGCATGTTTATACAGATCATGATTGTCATGCATATTTCATTATGCATAAATGTGCATGTAAACCTCTTTTTGGAATTAAGATGTAACACAAATGGACATTGGTTGAAGAATGGTGTAGATTTACAGTATTTGTGGTTAATGAATGGATTTGTTATTGAAGATGAAATTAAATAAGACACTTACAATGGAGGTGAATCAGGCCAATCCATAAATCCATAAAGTATAACCACAAGATGTAAACATTGTATGTAGTAACATAATTTAAGTGTGATTAAATCAGAGATTTACTAGCGTTTTTGGCATTTATCAGATTACAGGGTTTACTACCATTACGTTGTCATGATGACAAAGTTGTAAAATTGGATATAACTTTACATAGAGGAGGTTGCTTTGCGATTTTATCGCTCTAAAATCAAGTCTTGGGCTGTACTTTTGAAACTGTGTGTACATTAATGTTTATGGACTGGCACCATTCTCTTCCATTTAAAGTGCCTCACTGTAACTGTGTGTAACAGGGTTCACAAGACGGGCAAGTAGGAGGTGGGAACCGGCAGAACAGTCAACATGATTTTAATGACATAACTGAAATTGAACAGACACACACACACAGCGTGTGTCTCTCTCTCTCTCTTGAACTGGCACCTCCGGCTCATCTTTAGACCCGTCCTGGCTGATTAGGACAATTTAGCAGCAGGCATGCATCCTCACGGCCGGCCTACTCACATTTTTTTTCAAAATTGTTTCATGGAAATCAACATTATGCCACAAATGCTGACTGAGCTTAACATGTGATGAAATTGAACCCATTTCTTTATTTGATCAAATGGTTTGATGTACATTTTGAAGTTTTATTATGGATTTGTGCTCTGTTCTGTTACCAGATGAGATCTCTCTGTGTTCTGAGCTGTTGGACAAAGAAATTAAGAGGTTTTTGAAGCCCCTATCCACCTCTACACCTGGTAACTTGCGTTGTGCAGGTGTGTGGCTTCAAAATCACACACAACACACTGATGTGCTTTAGCTTAGATAGCAAGAGCAACATGTACTGTCTCTTTTAGGTTCTTCAATACTCTCATTTGTCCTGTCTTGCATGTTTCTTATCTGTCTTCCATCATGTTCCTGAATCCTTCAGGTTGCATGAAAGGTATGCATGAGGTTGACAGTCGTTTGTTTGGTGCAGTGATGCGTTGCTGCAGGTATAAGTGTGACTTTCACCTGGTGCTTCTTGAGGTTGAGGATCGCTTCAGGAGAAGCCAGCAGTTAGTGAGGGCTAGCCACAGTGAAACACACACACATATCAACACACATGGCAAAAGCAGAGAGCACAACTCATGCACCAATGTGGAGAAAGAGAGGGAAAGCCACGGGCTGAGTCACCATTGTCCAGATGGATGTAAGAAACAGGGTCCACACACACTTTCACACTGACCACGTTTCCATGCAGATGAAAATTCAGATTAATATTAGAATTTGTTATTTTATGCATTAATATGATTGCCATAACTCAATTAAAAATGACAGCATAATTACATCTGATGAAACAGTTTGTAAAAATAGCCCTTAGTAATATTAATCTAGTGCAGATTAATAAAAAGCCTGTAAATCTGCACTTTCCAACCCTTGAGCCCTTTTAAATATTTACCTATGTAAAAGAGAGACGAGCAGTTTTTGATTATGGTTTGAGCAGAGAGAGTCGGGAAATTAGGTTGAGCCCCGTGTTTTGTAACATTGAATTGTGATGTAGTGAATTGAATTGTATGCATGACAACAGTGTTTAAATGCTGTAGACTCTGTAGACTTTTTTTAAAGACATTGCTTATTCCGTACATGCTAATTAATGGTAAATATTACAGATGTCCGCAGTAATAATTACTTTATGGACATATGTTAGGAAAACCCATCACACTCAAGTGATGTTTAAATCATTCTAGCCATGCTGCAGTTAAAAGTTGCTTTTGCATTTTTTTGGCGTGCAACTTTACGTACTTTTGAAAATATGAAATGGCACAACACCATTCAAAACCCGAGGGTGAACCATG
Organism: Moxostoma hubbsi; assembly: GCA_032164185.1. Taxonomy (NCBI): domain Eukaryota; kingdom Metazoa; phylum Chordata; class Actinopteri; order Cypriniformes; family Catostomidae; genus Moxostoma; species Moxostoma hubbsi. Next base: position 2,552,589 of record JAVLUX010000027.1, on the reverse strand, counting down.
GTGCTCATAAGTGAAAGCGAACGGAAATTACAAAAATGACACAACTTCCCTCCATTTAACTGATATTTCAAGTTTTCTAAAGCTATATGAGAAACAAACCAAAATTCAAGTTCTTATATAAGACTTCGATTACTGTATATTGAACATTTCAAATTATTGAAAATGTTTGTGTTGCTATGATATTATGGTAAAATCACTGTTACACACAGTCTCGAGCACCTTATTGCTTTGAGGATGTCTTCACATGCTATACTAACATTTTTCTGATTTAGTAATTCTGTGTTTTTCCCCCCAGTTTTAAGCCTCACACCCCTCAGAAGACCGTGTGAAACAAAGGGTAAGAAAAGTTTTCTTTTCCTCTCTGAAGAAAAAAGAGAGCCGTAGCTCTTTAACGTTTCTCAGCCACTTTTAGTGTGATGGAGAGGACAGTGGGTTTGAGAATGTAGAGGACAACATTTATAATGTCCTTGTCACAATAAACATCTGCAAATTGCCCCAAAAAATTTGATAAATGGTGTGTGTGCGTGCAAGGAGCTGGGTTATAAGAGCAAATAAGGTTATACGTACTGTAACTTGAGATTCTTTTATTCTTTCCACTTTGTCTATGCTGAATTTTCACTAACTTCTAATCATCTTTTCCCTTACTTTATTTCCTTTTTCCCTTCAGTCTCACTCATTCCATTCCCTCCATTACTGTGTTGTGCTCTTGGAGTAGTGTTCAGTTGTTCCTGTGTCGCCTCTTTCCCATAACCTCAAGATTCATCTTAATGACTGGACTCTTGCTTTAATCCGTTTACATCGTTTTGCACAGAACGTGAAATAACACACAAAAAAAGTAAAAAGATACAACAAATTAAAATATCAGTATATAAAACAAAAACCTACGTAGCCCCTTCGAGGAAAAGGAGGCTTTTTTTTCTAATACAGTTTTTTGATCCCTCAAAAGTTTTGCATTCTCTAAATAGTTTGCGCTCCATCTCAATATGTTGTGTTTTCTGGCAAATACCGTCCATCACGAATGCACATTAAACTGTAGTTGTAGTAAAATTACAGTAACTACAAAATAGGTTAACTATGGTATTTGTAATAACACCAAAACCACAAAATTTACCATGCTTTTACATTAGTAACCATATTTTAACCATAACCCGTAATAAAACAATTGCAAGGGGGATCAAAACTATTTCAGAAAATAAATTCCCTGTTAAAAGTACATTAAAATAAGTTCCTTTTTAAACAAACCTTTTAAAAAATGCCGACTGACAGTCAGCTGGTTCTGAGACTCACTAACCCAGTTAACAGTAACCAGCCTCAGACCAGCACTGCTATTCAACCTAAAATCAGATCATCAAACAATCTCATATCACCCATCTGGAACATGAAACTAAAACGCAAAGCAAATTACAGTTTTATCAGACTCTAAAATCAAAGTATCTGCTGACTGTAAGAGATACAAAGCAGAGACAGATCCTGAGCAAGTACAGGCTCGGTGAGCACAGTCGAGAGAGAGAGAGAGAGAGAGAGAGAGAGAGAGAGAGAGAGAGAGAGAGAGAGAGATCCCCTGAGCAAGTACAGGCTCGGTGAGCACAGTCGAGAGAGAGATCCCCTGAGCAAGTACAGGCTCGGTGAGCACAGTCGAGAGAGAGATCCCCTGAGCAAGTACAGGCTCGGTGAGCACAGTCTCGCCAGAGAGAGAGAGAGAGAGAGAGAGAGATCCCCTGAGCAAGTACAGGCTCGGTGAGCACAGTCTCGCCATAGAGAGAGAGAGAGAGAGAGAGAGAGAGAGAGAGAGAGAGAGAGAGAGAGAGATGAGCAAGTACAGGCTCGGTGAGCACAGTCGAGAGAGAGAGAGAGAGAGAGAGAGAGATCCCCTGAGCAAGTACAGGCTCGGTGAGCACAGTCTCGCCATAGAGAGAGAGGAGAGAGAGAGAGATCCCCTGAGCAAGTACAGGCTCGGTGAGCACAGTCGAGAGAGAGATCCCTGAGCAAGTACAGGCTCGGTGAGCACAGTCTCGCCATAGAGAGAGAGAGAGAGAGAGAGAGATCCCCTGAGCAAGTACAGGCTCGGTGAGCACAGTCTCGCCAGAGAGAGAGAGAGAGAGAGAGAGAGATCCCCTGAGCAAGTACAGGCTCGGTGAGCACAGTCTCGCCATAGAGAGAGAGAGAGAGAGAGAGAGAGAGAGAGAGAGAGAGAGAGAAGAGATCCCCTGAGCAAGTACGAGGCTCGGTGAGCACAGTCGAGAGAGAGAGAGAGAGAGAGAGAGAGATCCCCTGAGCAAGTACAGGCTCGGTGAGCACAGTCTCGCCATAGAGAGAGAGAGAGAGAGAGGAGATCCCCTGAGCAAGTACAGGCTCGGTGAGCACAGTCTCGCCATAGAGAGAGAGAGAGAGAGAGAGATCCCTGAGCAAGTACAGGCTGCGGTGAGCACAGTCTCGCCATAGAGAGAGAGAGAGAGAGAGAGAGAGAGAGAGAGAGAGAGAGAGATCCCTGAGCAAGTACAGGCTCGGTGAGCACAGTCGAGAGAGAGAGAGAGAGAGAGAGAGAGAGATCCCCTGAGCAAGTACAGGCTCGGTGAGCACAGTCTCGCCATAGAGAGAGAGAGAGAGAGAGAGATCCCTGAGCAAGTACAGGCTCGGTGAGCACAGTCTCGCCATAGAGAGAGAGAGAGAGAGAGAGATCCCCTGAGCAAGTACAGGCTCGGTGAGCACAGTCGAGAGAGAGAGAGAGAGAGAGAGAGATCCCCTGAGCAAGTACAGGCTCGGTGAGCACAGTCTCGCCATCGAGAGAGGCAGACATGTGAGAGAGAGAGAGAGACAGACAGTGAGAGAGAGAGACAGATCCTGAGCAAGTACAGGCTCGGTGAGCACAGTCTCGCCATCGAGAGAGAGAGAGAGAGAGAGAGAGAGAGAGAGAGAGATCGATCCTGAGCAAGTTCAGGCTCGGTGAGCACAGTCTCGCATCGAGAGAGACAGACAGTGAGAGAGAGAGAGACAGATCCTGAGCAAGTACAGGCTCGGTGAGCACAGTCGAGAGAGAGAGAGAGAGAGAGAGAGAGAGAGAGAGAGAGAGATATCCCCTGAGCCAAGTACAGGCTCGGTGAGCACAAGTCTCGCATGAGAGAGAGAGAGAGAGAGAGAGAGAGAGATTAGAGAGAGAAGAGAGAGAGAGAGAGTAGAGAGAGAGAGAGAGAAGAGAGAGAGAGAGAGAGAGAGAGAGAGAGAGAGATCCCCCTGAGCAAGTACAGGCTCGGTGAGCACAGTCGAGAGAGAGAGAGAGAGAGAGAGAGATTCCCCTGAGCAAGTACAGGCTCGGTGAGCACAGTCTCGCCATAGAGAGAGAGAGAGAGAGAGAGATCCCCTGAGCAGTACAGGGCTCAGTGAGCACAGTCTCGTCATCGAGAGAGGCAGACAGGTGAGAGAGAGAGAGAGAGACAGACAGTGGAGAGAGAGAGACAGATCCTGAGCAAGTACAGGCTCAGTGAGCACAGTCCTCGTCATCGAGAGAGGCAGACAGTGAGAGAGAGAGAGAGAGACAGACAGTGAGAGATGAGAGAGATCCTGATGCAAGTACAGGCTCAGTGAGCAACAGTCTCGTCATCGAGAGAGGCAGACAGTGAGAGAGAGAGAGAGAGACAGACAGTGAGAGAGAGAGACAGATCCTGAGCAAGTACAGGCTCAGTGAGCACAGTCTCGTCATCGAGAAGAGGCAAGACAGTGAGAGAGAGAGAGAGAGACAGACAGTGAGAGAGAGAGAGATCCTGAGCAAGTACAGGCTCAGTGAGCACAGTCTCGTCATCGAGAGAGGCAGACAGTGAGAGAGAGAGAGAGAGAGAGACAGACAGTGAGAGAGAGAGACAGATCCCTGAGCAAGTACAGGCTCAGTGAGCACAGTCTCGTCATCGAGAGCGGCAGACAGTGAGAGAGAGAGAGAGAGACAGACAGTGAGAGAGAGAGAGACAGATCCTGAGCAAGTACAGGCTCAGTGAGCACAGTCTCGCCATCGAGAGAGACAGACACAGAAAAACATGGTTACCCAGAGAAGAAAGTGTGTGTGTGCTCACTGTACGACAGGTGAGTTCGAGACAGAGGTGCACTTTCTCCTTCACTGCCCAAAATTGAATGATACAAGGGACATAAATTAACAAACAGCATAGACAACTTTATAACCACGACAGAACAAGAAAAATGAATGTAACACACAGCAGCACTGTTTTACCCTCGTGTGTCACCCCAATTTTTACAACAGTTACCCTCAGGATATGTGTGTATAGTTAATTTATGTTGTAAGTGTTATGTCAGTGCTCTTCAGCTATTTTAACACTGTGGTCTTCAGCAGTTCTGATATTGTTTTTGTATTTATTTTTATATTTGTTAAATTGTTCAACTAAATTTAATTATAGATTAAGGTGTAGTTCTGTCTTTATACAGCCTCTGCTTTGGCAATATTATATTGTGTGTGTGTGTGTGTGATGTGTGTGTGGGCGTGGGCTCGTGTACAGTATCTGCAGTGAAGATGGTTTAAATGATTATGGGTCTCTGTGGGTTCTGACCTCTGGTCATTGAGCTGTTACTATGGAGACATGGGCTGCTCTGCACCGCACAGTCATTAGGACATGACCAGATGCAACACACACGTCCCATTACACTTACAGGCAGAAGAATCTTTCACTAACTAGATTAATTTCTTCCATTCCTGCACAATCATACGTGTGCATACACATGGGCATACATGCAGTACACACAAAGTGTTTTGTTCTGCTCAAGAGTTGCTGAAACAGTATTGTGGGATGGCTATAGTATACCATGAAAAACCTCCTCCATGCTGAGTGGATTACGCCTGCTATAGGCGACCAAATAACAGTGGGTTCATGTTCTGTAAGCTACTGGGAAAGGTTTCAGGTCTGTTGCGTAACTGCCCACTAAATCATTCTTAAGATCAATATACTTCCTTTCTGCACTGTGCAAGTCTGACCATCTGTTTTTACTGTTGCCAGCGTGGACACGCCCAAGTATGATTTTTGGTTCTTTATTTTAAAGTAATATTTAAAATACAAATTCACTTCTGTTGGCAGCATCTTTTGATGTGTCTTATTACCACTAAAAATAATTTCAACTCATCCCTCAAGTTTGTGAAATGATACTGTTGACAGTAAATCACTTGCAATGGAATAATCCAGAATATTCCTGTATATCTCTCATTCTCTCCTTTCTATTTTTTTGTCTTAGGATCAAACTTGGAAATGAAAACCGTTCACAGAAATCTCGAGAAAATATTCCGAAGAATGTGACCACAACAATGTATGGTATTATTAGCTCTTGTCATAAAAGCGAATACGTTTTACGATTTTCTCACTTGACGCACAACGTTTTAAGTGAGATGTCCAGATTTATTTTTGTCACCAATATTTGGACAGTCATCAACACGTACGGATACATTTTTTTTTTTAGTCCATAAGCTGCTATAGTAATGGATAGATGTTTGTGTGGCCATTTGTAACCATTGTTCTCCTGTAGTCTTCAGGCAAAACACAGAGAAAGGAGGAACTGGACTGCCGATGAACTGCTGTACCTCAGTGAGGGGTGTGAAAACGTTTTGGTCACTCCTGGAACTCCATCCTCTGGGCGTATCCCTTCCTGCCAGGACGCACCAATGTAGACCTGGCTAAGAAATACCAACGCATGCAGGCAAGACTTGCCAAATGTAAAGATACTGAGTGAACCTGTTAATTTGCACCTGTCCAAATCAAAATGAAAAGGAAAAATACATTAGGAATATAAAACCTATTTTAGGACCATTAAGACTTTTTTTGGAATGCAAGGAAAAACAAATAAAAGTAACCGTTTACAATAACGTTGTATTAGTGAACATTAGTTCAATAGTAACAAATAATAAACTTATAACAGATTTGTACTCGCCCTTTCAGCTAGTTACCTTTTCTGAAGCTAATTTTCCCAAGCGTTTGGAAAACATTTCTACGTTTTCTTTAAAATCACTAAGTTTATGCTTTAAATTACAACAAACAAAATCAACTGAAAATATACATCTGGAATCATGTCACCTGCCATGACACTTTCTCTGAGTTTGCATCCCTGTAATAATAAACAATATTTTTAGAGCATTTATTTATCTTGGTAAATGTACATTTCTATATATACAAATACTTCTTTTTTTTTTTAACATAATGTATTGCATTATACGTTAACATGAATTAATGCATTATAAACGAACAATAGTATTATTGTAACATTACCCAAGATAATTATTTAAAAAAGATAAAGCATTGTTAGTTCATGATACTGTGTCTATTGTATTTACTAATGTTAACAAATACAACATAATTGTAAAGTGTTACCACAATTATATTTATATTATGTGTGTGTGTGTGTGTGTGTGTGTATATATATGTGTATATATATATATATATATATATATATATATATATATATATATATATATATATATATATATATATATATATATATATATATATATATATATATATATTATACACACGCGCACACACACACTTATTATTATTATTATATATATATATATATGTGTGTGTGTGTGTACATTAGTTATTTGTTGTACTGAATTAAATGTTTGCCTGATTTAAATTAAATATTAATTTCCATACAGGTTGATTTTCATGACTTTACAGTAATGAGAATTTTGTATTTTTTTTTTTTTAATATTGTAGTAATGGACAATTTGGGGATAAAATTAAATGTTTTGAAATGCAAAACAATCTCATTGGTCCGACAATAGGTTTAATTTTCCTTGTGATATATATATACTATATATATATATATATATATATATATATATTATTTATATATCATATTTTTTGTGAAATATGACAGACATTCTCATTCATTTACATCTTATAGGAGTGATTGAATATAAATGATAATGACAGGACATTACTTCTGAATAGAGTTGATATTAGATATAATCCCCCCTGAAATCAAGTCATAAGTTAGAGAATATTATAAAGACACACTGGCCTCTTTGGTATTTGGCTGCCACACTGTTTAACACAATTTGTTGTTCTGCACGAGACTGTAAATATTCAGTCTAAATTGCATGTAAGTAATGGGTAACTGAGATCTACAGTAGGGACCAGATATCACAGTTACAACTATTGCAATGCTAGTACCTTTTAGACTGTGTTTGTAGTCTAGCATGTAGTGTGTAGAAAGAAGAGCACAGATTGTGCTCTTGCTTGCTCTTTCATTTCCTTAGTAGTGCCGTCTCAGAATCCTGATTTCTCTTTTGTTTTTCCCCGACAGAAAGCGAAAGCTCAAGGTATAGATCTGTATGATGCAGCAAACCTGTAAAACGTCCCAAGAGAAACTGAAAGATCATAATTTTCTGCTATTCAAACCTGTATCTATTGCTCATTATTTATATTGTTATTTATTTGAGTAGAGTACTGTATGGGACTTTTTTTGGGGGGGGGGGGGGGTTGTACTTTTGCTTTTGCCATAAGTCAAGGTGATGTATTGGAAAATAACTTGGAGAGCAGTAGACAGTAATGGAAAAATACATGATTTTGTTTCTTATAAAGTTTGTCATCATATCTCTGCTGAAGTTAACATGTGACCATTTATTTCATTGCCTGTTTCACTTGATTTGCATGGGTATAGTATATTTACAGCTCTGGAAGAAATTAGGAGACCACTGCAAAATTATCAGTTTCTCTGGATTCACTATTTATAGGTGTGTGTTTGAGTAAAATTAACATTTTTGTTTTCTATAAAGTACTGACGACATTTCTACCCAATGACAAATATTGTCATTTAGAGCATTAAATGAATCTTGCCCGATCCAGCCTTGCTGAAGCACCCCCAGATCCATCACAGATCCTCCACCAAATTTCACAGTGGGTGCGAGACACTGTGGCTTGAAGGCCTCTCCAGGTCCCCGTCTAACGATTTGACGGACAATGTGGAAGGATCGGTTGATGATCTGAGGGCGCTTCAGCAAGGCTGGAATCAGGCAGATTCGTCTCTTGTGATGGACGCATGAATTAAGCCACGTACGAGGTTATCCTGGAAGAAAACTCGCTTCCTTCTGCTCTGACAATGTTCCCCAACTCTGAGGATTGGTTTTTCCAGCAGGACAATGCTCCATGCCACACAGACAGCGTCAATCAATTCCCTGGATCAAGACCCTGTCATGGTCAGCCCAATCTCCAGACCTGAACCCCATTGAACACCTCTGGAATGTGATCAAGAGGAAGATGGATGGCCACAAGCATCAAACAAAGACGAGCGGATTGAATTTTTGCGCCAGGGAGTGGCATAAAGTCACCAACAGCAATGTGAAAGACTGGGCAGAGAGCGTGCCAAGACACATGAAATCTGTGATTGAAAATCAAGGATTATTCCAACAAATATTGATTTCTGCACTCTTCCCAAGTTAAAAACATTAGTGTTGTGTTGTTTAAAAATGGAATATGAACTTGTTTTCTTTGCATTATTTGAGGTTTGAGAATGTTATTTTATGTTATTTTGACCAGTCGTCATTCTCTGCAAATAAATGCCTCTAAATGACAATATTTTTATTTGCAATTTGGGAGAAATGTTGTCAGTACTTTATAGAATAAAAACAAAAATCTTTGACAAACACATTGTGAATCCAGAGGAACTGATAATTTTGCAGTGGTCCCTTAATTTTGAGTGCCTATGGCATCTAAAACCATTCCTCCAAGGCTGACGTTTACAAATCGGTTTTACATGAGAAAATGAGCCGTGTGCATTTCGTTTGAGATTCACAGTAAGAGAGGAAGCATCTTAATATTTCATCAAAGTATGCATTTAGTAGAAAAACTCAGTGGAACAAAATGGTTTATGTAAAAGCCAAATTGTGTAAGGATAAGAGCCAGAGAGTTTGACCTAAAAAAAAAAAACACTACATCTAAATGCCCCATGAGACCTCGTCTCCCCTAGGAGAGAGAGAGAGAGAGAGAGAGAGAGAGAGAGAGAGAGAGAGAGAGAGAGAGAGAGAGATATGTAGTGCATGTTACTGTATCTTGTCCAGAAACCGTACTTTCCACACAGAAGGTAGAAAGATCAATCTTCTCCCTGGTTATGTCGGAGTATATGCCTGGGGATCGTTCCCACATGTTGGGTTTTGTTGCTTTGCTCCAAAGTATTTTACCAGTGGCTCAAATGTGGGACTGCTGTGTCAAGAGATTGCACTCAGCCTGAGGTTTTGTTCAGATTTATAAACAAAACGGAGATAAGAGATCGCGGAAATATAAGTATGCATATCACACGCAAATTTGGGTAAAATGTGTCTTTTAGCATGTGTAACATGCACGCTAATTATCACTGCTAACTACAAAAAAACCTGTTATATGACTTAAAGTTATCGGGCAGTTTTAATCTCGTCAACGAAATGGAAAATGTTCGGAAATGTTCATTTGATTTTTGTCAACGATAAAGAATGTGAGATCAAAAGATGCATAAACGTAATGTATTACACTTTTACATCTCCACAGACCAATTAAGCGAATAAACGGGTTGAAACAGTCGTGATAGTCAGAATGGCATAATTTGGGTGTGGCATTGGGGATTGCGAATTTCTTTAAAAATGCCACTGTAAATGCAATATCCTAAACTGTCTACATGTGGAGGAATTCATGACAGTAGCTTCTAAAATAGTAACTAATACTTCAGTATGTGCTGGACCTCAGAACAGTTGAACAGTTTTCTCATGTACCCCCTGTAGTTAAACAGATTAGTCAATATGTTTTGGTGCATGTTAAAATAATCTTATGTAGTTTATAAATTTTTCTAAATATATGAAAAATTGGTTAAAGTTTTGTCTGTTACAGTTTGATACATTTTTATTATTTTTGTCATTTTGCACAATATTTTAAAGTAAACTTATTATTTTTGTTGACTAACCTCTTATGCCATTTTAGAAGTCAAATTGACTGAAATCAATAAATCTATCAAAGGACATTTTCATCAAGGAATTTACAAACTAAACTCTGTGAAAATTAACACTGTCATTAGGTTATTCTCGGCGTTCGATGACAAAACGTAAACATGCATGCATGCACACAACACATCGGATAAGCTGGTAAACATGTTCTCATGCAACGGGAAACTAGTAAAAATGCAAAAAAGCAACTTTGTGTCGACTGATTCATGCCTTAACCTTACCCTGATGAAGAACGACTCTAAGACATTTACATGAACGGATGTTTTCAGGTTATTAAATATAATCTGTAGATTGTGCATGTAAAACATGCTCATTTTCTAAATGTTCTACTTAAGAGCATTTCTAGTGAAGGACACAAGAGAGAAAGCATCAAGGCAGAATGTTTCTGTGATTAACAGTCTTTATTTTTCATTGACAATCATCATTGTTTAATGTACATTCTTTAGCCGCTGAATGTTCATTGGGTATCTTGAAGTGGCTTATTTTCATTTCTTAGCCTCGGTTTTACAAATAACTGAATAGTATATGCCTGTAATCCCTAAAAAAAAACAAATGGTTAAAAGATATTCTCTTGGTCTGACATGCCTAAACCAATTTAGTGCAACCGTGCCTGTCCATATTTTCAGCCTGCTTTGTTCCAGAAGTACCCCCCCAAAAAAAAGGCAAAGGTACAAGACTATGTACTTTTTGTCTTTTAATGATGGATCGAACTACAATCCCCATGAAGCATTGCGAATTATGTAATTGAATTGATTTTATGGATTTGACAATAACATGGACTAGTGGCTTTAACAGAAGCATATACCATCAATTAACAACTTCGGAGCTCACGGTTTATCATGATTCATCTGTTCATCATATGGAAAACATTTATAGGATTTTTACTTCCTGAACCTCAGGACTGCTGCGCTCTTATCGCGCTTCTAAACGTTTGATGTTTTTTTGGAGGCGTAGTGTGAAGTGGTTTTATATAAGGTATCAATTGCTGTGCATGGGCCCTGTCCCATGTCTTCTAGGGCAAATGAGGGCTCTAAATTTGGGGTTGTGAAATCATGGGACACTTTACAGTCTAGCAGGTCCACTGATGGTGCCGCCCACCATATCCAAACATTCCCAGCAAATCCTTGTTCTCTCCGTTAGTGCAGGATTGGGTCATTTTGTCTTCCGACGCCTGACTGGTTATGGCTTCACTCTCCACTGTGACCCCAGATGTCAAGCTCAGCATTATGGGCTTCGGAGATCGTGTTGAGATTTCACCAGGTCATACCAAGAGGGAGGAAGCCCACCAAAGGTTCAGACTCTTGCACTGGAGCTGGAGGTTCCTTCAACCGAAAGGCTGACAGCTGCCAATGCGGGACTCCACTGCTTCAATGCCCTCTACTCACCACGTCTTCCACTGGTGCAGCAATCTGTTCTGTGACTTGCACTGACCGTTTCTTTCTACAGCTTGTGTAATGCTCTCCAGAAAACTGGCAGGCTCGCTGAGGTTCTGGTCTTCGTTGGTGCCCTCTTCTAAAGGCTTCTCTTCTGAAGCCACTTTCCTGGGACTGGAGCTTCGGAAGGTTTCTGCTCTGCAGTCTCCGGGACCCGGTTGTCTCTCCTCCTATTCCAGCTTCACTCTTCTTTCGACTGAGTTTTGCTCCCATTCTGTCCCCTTGCAAAAGTAAAATACTTCAGTCATTAAACAAGCTCAAACAAACATTATTTGCTGTTTATTATAAGACGTCCAAAGAACGCTGAGGTGAAACTGTCTCCCGCAGCGCTCAAGAGCACACCATAGAGAAATGATGTTCTTGGGACAAGCCCCTTTTGTTTTTAATGGCCTTTTGTTGACGATGGTCTCAGACACCCAGAGCGCAAACAGTACCCCCCGCCAACTTTTCCAGCCGAATTTTTCCCAAAAGGATTGCAGATAAGAGTTTAATAAGCACTGAATCGAAACCCTACACGCCCAAGGGACGATGGTTCACAGACATAAAACTGGGACTAAGAGAGATTTCAATACCATCAGTTGTTGGGGCAGTTAGGATTAATGTACCAAAGTGTCCAAGCTCATGAGAAATGGCCCCACATAAGTACTTTGAATTTAATTAAAGTTAAGCCTAATCAATAGCATTTGTGGCTTACTCTTGGTTAGCACAACAATTTATTTCGACGTGTCCCTTTTTTTTTCATCTCCCCAATTTGTAACGCCCAAATTCCCCCAATGCGCTCTCAGTCCTCGTGGTGGCGTAGTGACTCTCCTCAATCCGGGTGTGCGGAGAGGACCGTCAATCCGCGCATCTTATCACGTGACTTGTTGAGCTCAGTTACCCCGTTGGAGACAAGGCACGTGTGGAGAGTTTCACACGCTATTCCTCCGACGGCATCCCACACACAACTCAATCACACGCCCATTGAGAAGCAGAGAACCACATTATAGTGACCACCAGGAGGAGGATACCCCATGTGACTCTACACCTCCCTAGCAACGGGCCAATTGGTTACCCCAAGTGACTCACCACCCTCCCTAGCAACCGGGCCAATTAGGTTACCCCATGTGTCTCCCACCCTCCCATAGCCAACCGGGCCAATTTGGTTACCCCCATGTGTCTCCACACCTCCCTAGCAACTGGGCCAATTTGGTTTACCTCATGTGACTCCAACCCTCCCTAGCAACCGGGCCCAATTTGGTTACCCCATGTGACTCCACCCACCCCTAGCAACCGGGCCAATTTGGTTACACCCATGTGACTCTACCCTCCCTAGCAACCGGGCCAATTTGGTTACACCATGTGACTCCAACCTCCCCTAGCAACCGGGCCAATTTGGTTACCCCATGTGTCTCCACCCCTCCACTAGCAACCGGGCCAATTTGGTTTACACCACTGTGTCTCCACCCTCCCCCTAGCAACCGGGGCCAATTTGGTTACCCCCATGTGACTACCACCCTCCCTAGCAACTCGGGCCCAATTTGGTTACCCCATGTGACTCCACCCTCCCTAGAACCGGGCCAATTTGGTTACCCCCATGTGACTCTACCCTCCCCTAGCAAATCCGGGCAATTTGGTTGCTAGGGAGACCTGTCTGGAGTCACTCAGCACGCCCTGGATTCAAACTCGCAACTCCAGATGTGACTAGTGCAGCTGTCAATACCTCGCTGAGACACCCCAGACCCACTTGTCCCTTCTTTTCTTAGACAAAAAAAAGGGGGCAAAAATACAAGGTTGCAGTTCCAAGGCACTTACAATAGAAGTGAATGGAGATGACTTTTGGAGGGTTTAAAGTCTGTTATGTGACTCTTATAATTTTATAAAAGCATTTATATTAATTAAACCTATTATTTTTCACAGTCGTTTCAGGGATTTAAGGATTTGCGGCAATTACGTCACCATTTTTTCGTATTACACAAGTCAAGGATGATTGGTAGAAAAAAAAAAAAAAAGGAAAAACAGTATTAATGTTGCAATGTAAAACTTTCACAACTACATTTCTTACTGTTAAGAGCACCACTACTTTCTGAAAAGTACTTTTTTGTAATTGTACGTCACACATTTCCATATTTGTTAGGCTACTTTTGTAACATACTTTTAAAGAACAAATCACATGGGATGTCTGCAATTTGGGACAGCAGCATGCTGGTTCACATTAAAGCTCTATACAGAACATCATGTTCTCATTGTGGTGCTGTTGGCGGGTGAGAAAGAACCACAATGATTTTATATGATGAACACAGCACATGCACATTTACCGCATGTGGTTTAAAGCACAAAAGCTCTCTTTTTTCACAATGATCAATACTTTAAATCTGCCATTACATTTGCACAATCTAGACAATGTGCATAATTTACATTATGATGGTAAGCGTTTAAATATTATGTAAAATAGTAACAAATTTCCTCATCCCTAACTCAACTGAGGACCCAACAATTTTTAAAAAAAATAGTTGCAAAGGCACAGCTTACAGTACACTGTCTTCATCCAAATAATGACTGTTTTCATGAAAAAAAATCCCGTGAATTGAAACGCCTGAAGATTCATTGAATAACCCACTGACGTGGCACCCAGAGCTCGTCACTATTCATGGCAACAGAAATGAACATAGAAGGGCTGTAGTGATACAGTAAACCCAATGCAAAATACAATCTCCTTCTTTATCTTTAAAGTAACTCTGCCAAAAAGTCTCAACAACCACAATTGAGCACTGCATGTGGGGCAAATTGAGATCAATATGACCCACCTTTGTTGAACGGTGGATGAGCGCACGAGATCAGGGAATGAAGAAGTGTGACCGACTGTGGAGGAAAACTCCACGATGGGGATGTCCCGATTCGCCGAACGAATCGTTCTTTTTGACGCCCGATTCTTTTGAACGATTCGCATAAACGTTCGAAAGGTCAGGAGAACTTATAAGAGAAGTGGGTGAATTTGTTGGAACCCTAAAACAACCGCGACATTTGGACTCTTGTCTTGTTTTCGAGCAGATAAATAATTAAATGTATCTGACAGTATAAGCAGGAACTTCATTCGGGTGACGGCACGGAACTTGAAATTGAATTAAACTACACAATAAAAACACATTAAATGCCGCGTGTTCACTTCTGGGAACGCTTTTGAGCGAACGAACTTGTGTGAATCATTTTTAATTGAACCGGTTCTTTGGCAACGAACCGATTCCCCGGCCCTATGTAGAATGTTTTAAATGTGGAATTATTGATTAAACGGCGGCACATTTATCAGCCTCTTTGACCGCAAACGTGTTTCAAGTGCAGTCCCATGTCATCATTCGGAACCTTGAAACTGTCAACTATTTAATTACTGATCCAAATTGACCCCTATAATCCCAGAGAGGGCACATGTAGTTTATTCCTTGGATAGGCCCAATGGAAAAAATACAAAATAGGCATTTTTACTAAAAATATAATAAAAAATAAAAGTAGTAAATAGTGAAAACTATGAGATTTATTCTTGGTCATCAATTGTAACC
>JAVLUX010000027.1:2495000-2537465 GCA_032164185.1 Moxostoma hubbsi | reverse complement strand
GATGCTTGAATCTGTCAGTGTTGGTCTGTGTTTGCATGTGTCTAATCTCGCCTGCGTTATATAGATCGATGATGTACTCCGGAGAGCTGAAGTTCGAGAAGAGGACCATGTCTTCTCAGGTTGAGGGTGGAGTTCACGGACTGCATTCGTAAGTCTCCGCCCACTTATGATTTAACCACACCCACCTGTCATGTTCATGTCCCTTGCTGCCCTCAACACAATGGCTTTAAAATAAACATTTGTCGTCTTCTAGCAGATTCCCAGAGAACCCTGATCCGTTCCCTCATACGTTGTGATGAAACAGTAGTGTTTACATGTAACTGTCTTATCTTCCTCTCTCTTGCGCTGTCATCATAGATTTTCTTTTTTGCCATGCAAGTACACAGTCCTCATGTAGTCTTACAGTACCCTGTGAGTTCTGGTGCAGGGGGTCGTGTGGTAAACAGTGCTCAGGTCTGTGCTCTGGGCAATGAGCCTGTGATAGCTATTATACTTTAATTTGTCTCTTATGTAGACACCCAGTGTCCATTACCCCACTGTCATGTTGCAAACTTGGTGGAAGGCCAAATTGTCTTTAAATTTCACCGCGTTTCTTTAATTTACCTGTAAAAATTCACAATTACGTGTTTGAATGTGGAAGGCCAAATTGTCTTTAAATTTCACCACTTCACTAATTTACTTGTAAAAATTCACAATTACGTGTTTGAATGTGGAAGTCCAAATTGTCTTTAAATTTCACAGTTTTTCTTTAATTTACCTGTAAAAATTCACAATTACGTGTTTGAATGTGGAAGGCCAAATTGTCTTTAAATTTCACGGTGTTTCTTTAATTTACCTGTAAAAATTCACAATTACGTGTTTGAATGTGGAAGGCCAAATTGTCTTTAAATTTCACGGCGTTTCTTTAATTTACCTGTAAAAATTCACAATTACGTGTTTGAATGTGGAAGCCCAAATTGTCTTTAAATTTCACCACTTCACTAATTTACTTGTAAAAATTCACAATTACGTGTTTGAATGTGGAAGGCCAAACTGTCTTTAAATTTCACCACGTTTCTTTAATTTACCTGTAAAAATTCACAATTACGTGTTTGAATGTGGAAGGTCAAATTGTCTTTAAATTTCACCACTTCACTAATTTACTTGTAAAAATTCACAATTACGTGTTTGAATGTGGAAGGCCAAACTGTCTTTAAATTTCACCACGTTTCTTTAATTTACCTGTAAAAATTCACAATTACGTGTTTGAATGTGGAAGGCCAAACTGTCTTTAAATTTCACCACGTTTCTTTAATTTACCTGTAAAAATTCACAATTACGTGTTTGAATATGGAAGGCCAAATTGTCTTTAAATTTCACCACGTTTCTTTAATTTACCTGTAAAAATTCACAATTACGTGTTTGAATATGGAAGGCCAAACTGTCTTTAAATTTCACCACTTCACTAATTTACTTGTAAAAATTCACAATTACGTGTTTGAATGTGGAAGTCCAAATTGTCTTTAAATTTCACAGTTTTTCTTTAATTTACCTGTAAAAATTCACAATTACGTGTTTGAATGTGGAAGGCCAAATTGTCTTTAAATTTCACGGTGTTTCTTTAATTTACCTGTAAAAATTCACAATTACGTGTTTGAATGTGGAAGGCCAAATTGTCTTTAAATTTCACGGCGTTTCTTTAATTTACCTGTAAAAATTCACAATTACGTGTTTGAATGTGGAAGGCCAAATTGTCTTTAAATTTCACCACTTCACTAATTTACTTGTAAAAATTCACAATTACGTGTTTGAATGTGGAAGGCCAAATTGTCTTTAAATTTCACAGTTTTCCTTTAATTTACCTGTAAAAATTCACAATTACGTGTTTGAATGTGGAAGGCCAAACTGTCTTTAAATTTCACCACTTCACTAATTTACTTGTAAAAATTCACAATTACGTGTTTGAATGTGGAAGGCCAAATTGTCTTTAAATTTCACAGTTTTCCTTTAATTTACCTGTAAAAATTCACAATTACGTGTTTGAATGCGGACGGCCAAATTGTCTTTAAATTTCACAGTTTTCCTTTAATTTACCTGTAAAAATTCACAATTACGTGTTTGAATGTGGAAGTCCAAATTGTCTTTAAATTTCACCTTGTTTCTTTAATTTACCTGTAAAAATTCACAATTACTTTTTTGAATGTGGAAGGCCAAATTGTCTTTAAATTTCACCGCGTTTCTTTAATTTACTTGTAAAAATTCACAATTACGTGTTTGAATGTGGAAGGCCAAATTGTCTTTAAATTTCACCGCGTTTCTTTAATTTACCTGTAAAAATTCACAATTACGTGTTTGAATGTGGACGGCCAAATTGTCTTTAAATTTCACGGTGTTTCTTTAATTTACCTGTAAAAATTCACAATTACGTGTTTGAATGTGGACGGCCAAATTGTCTTTACATTTCACCGCGTTTCTTTAATTTACTTGTAAAAATTCACAATTACGTGTTTGAATATGGAAGGCCAAATTGTCTTTAAATTTCACCACGTTTCTTTAATTTACCTGTATAAATTCACAATTACGTGTTTGAATGTGGAAGGCCAAACTGTCTTTAAATTTCACCACTTCACTACTTTACTTGTAAAAATTCACAATTACGTGTTTGAATGTGGAAGGTCAAATTGTCTTTAAATTTCACCACGTTTCTTTAATTTACCTGTAAAAATTCACAATTACGTGTTTGAATATGGAAGGCCAAATTGTCTTTAAATTTCACCACGTTTCTTTAATTTACCTGTAAAAATTCACAATTACGTGTTTGAATATGGAAGGCCAAACTGTCTTTAAATTTCACCACTTCACTAATTTACTTGTAAAAATTCACAATTACGTGTTTGAATGTGGAAGGCCAAATTGTCTTTAAATTTCACCACTTCACTAATTTACTTGTAAAAATTCACAATTACGTGTTTGAATGTGGAAGGTCAAATTGTCTTTAAATTTCACCTCATTTCTTTAATTTACCTGTAAAAATTCACAATTACGTGTTTGAATATGGAAGGCCAAATTGTCTTTAAATTTCACCACCACTAATTTACCTGTAAAAATTCACAATTACGTGTTTGAATGTGGAAGGTCAAATTGTCTTTAAATTTCACCTCGTTTCTTTAATTTACCTGTAAAAATTCACAATTACGTGTTTGAATGTGGAAGGCCAAATTGTCTTTAAATTTCACCGTGTTTCTTTAATTTACCTGTAAAAATTCACAATTACGTGTTTGAATGTGGAAGGCCAAATTGTCTTTAAATTTCACCACGTTTCTTTAATTTACCTGTAAAAATTCACAATTACGTGTTTGAATATGGAAGGCCAAACTGTCTTTAAATTTCACCACTTCACTAATTTACTTGTAAAAATTCACAATTACGTGTTTGAATGTGGAAGGCCAAATTGTCTTTAAATTTCACCACTTCACTAATTTACTTGTAAAAATTCACAATTACGTGTTTGAATGTGTAAGGCCAAATTGTCTTTAAATTTCACCACGTTTCTTTAATTTACCTGTAAAAATTCACAATTACGTGTTTGAATGTGGAAGGCCAAATTGTCTTTAAATTTCACCGCGTTTCTTTAATTTACCTGTAAAAATTCACAATTACGTGTTTGAATATGGAAGGCCAAATTGTCTTTAAATTTCACCACGTTTCTTTAATTTACCTGTAAAAATTCACAATTACGTGTTTGAATGTGGAAGGCCAAACTGTCTTTAAATTTCACCACGTTTCTTTAATTTACCTGTAAAAATTCACAATTACGTGTTTGAATATGGAAGGCCAAACTGTCTTTAAATTTCACCACTTCACTAATTTACTTGTAAAAATTCACAATTACGTGTTTGAATGTGGAAGGTCAAATTGTCTTTAAATTTCACCACGTTTCGTTAATTTACCTGTAAAAATTCACAATTACGTGTTTGAATGTGGAAGGCCAAACTGTCTTTAAATTTCACCACTTCACTAATTTACTTGTAAAAATTCACAATTACGTGTTTGAATGTGGAAGGCCAAATTGTCTTTAAATTTCAGAGTTTTCCTTTAATTTACCTGTAAAAATTCACAATTACGTGTTTGAATGTGGACGGCCAAATTGTCTTTAAATTTCACCTTGTTTCTTTAATTTACCTGTAAAAATTCACAATTACGTGTTTGAATGTGGAAGGCCAAATTGTCTTTAAATTTCACGGCGTTTCTTTAATTTACCTGTAAAAATTCACAATTACGTGTTTGAATGTGGAAGGCCAAATTGTCTTTAAATTTCACGGTGTTTCTTTAATTTACCTGTAAAAATTCACAATTACGTGTTTGAATGTGGAAGGCCAAATTGTCTTTACATTTCACCGCGTTTCTTTAATTTACTTGTAAAAATTCACAATTACGTGTTTGAATGTGGAAGGCCAAATTGTCTTTAAATTTCACAGTTTTCCTTTAATTTACCTGTAAAAATTCACAATTACGTGTTTGAATGTGGAAGTCCAAATTGTCTTTAAATTTCACCACTTCACTAATTTACTTGTAAAAATTCACAATTACGTGTTTGAATGTGGAAGGTCAAATTGTCTTTAAATTTCACCACGTTTCTTTAATTTACCTGTAAAAATTCACAATTACGTGTTTGAATGTGGAAGGCCAAACTGTCTTTAAATTTCACAGTTTTTCTTTAATTTACCTGTAAAAATTCACAATTACGTGTTTGAATGTGGAAGGCCAAATTGTCTTTAAATTTCACCGCGTTTCTTTAATTTACCTGTAAAAATTCACAATTACGTGTTTGAATGTGGAAGGCCAAATTGTCTTTAAATTTCACGGTGTTTCTTTAATTTACCTGTAAAAATTCACAATTACGTGTTTGAATGTGGAAGGCCAAATTGTCTTTACATTTCACCGCGTTTCTTTAATTTACTTGTAAAAATTCACAATTACGTGTTTGAATGTGGAAGGCCAAATTGTCTTTAAATTTCACAGTTTTCCTTTAATTTACCTGTAAAAATTCACAATTACGTGTTTGAATGTGGAAGTCCAAATTGTCTTTAAATTTCACCACTTCACTAATTTACTTGTAAAAATTCACAATTACGTGTTTGAATGTGGAAGGTCAAATTGTCTTTAAATTTCACCTCGTTTCTTTAATTTACCTGTAAAAATTCACAATTACGTGTTTGAATATGGAAGGCCAAACTGTCTTTAAATTTCACCACTTCACTAATTTACTTGTAAAAATTCACAATTACGTGTTTGAATGTGGAAGGTCAAATTGTCTTTAAATTTCACCACGTTTCTTTAATTTACCTGTAAAAATTCACAATTACGTGTTTGAATGTGGAAGGCCAAATTGTCTTTAAATTTCACCACGTTTCTTTAATTTACCTGTAAAAATTCACAATTACGTGTTTGAATGTGGAAGGCCAAATTGTCTTTAAATTTCACCACGTTTCTTTAATTTACCTGTAAAAATTCACAATTACGTGTTTGAATGTGGACGGCCAAATTGTCTTTAAATTTCACGGCGTTTCTTTAATTTACCTGTAAAAATTCACAATTACATGTTTGAATGTGGAAGGCCAAATTGTCTTTAAATTTCACAGTTTTTCTTTAATTTACCTGTAAAAATTCACAATTACGTGTTTGAATGTGGAAGGCCAAATTGTCTTTAAATTTCACCACGTTTCTTTAATTTACCTGTAAAAATTCACAATTACGTGTTTGAATGTGGAAGGCCAAATTGTCTTTAAATTTCACCACTTCACTAATTTACTTGTAAAAATTCACAATTACGTGTTTGAATGTGGAAGGTCAAATTGTCTTTAAATTTCACCTCGTTTCTTTAATTTACCTGTAAAAATTCACAATTACGTGTTTGAATATGGAAGGCCAAATTGTCTTTAAATTTCACCACCACTAATTTACTTGTAAAAATTCACAATTACGTGTTTGAATGTGGAAGGCCAAATTGTCTTTAAATTTCACCACTTCACTAATTTACTTGTAAAAATTCACAATTACGTGTTTGAATGTGGAAGGTCAAATTGTCTTTAAATTTCACCTCGTTTCTTTAATTTACCTGTAAAAATTCACAATTACGTGTTTGAATGTGGAAGGCCAAATTGTCTTTAAATTTCACCGTGTTTCTTTAATTTACCTGTAAAAATTCACAATTACGTGTTTGAATGTGGAAGGCCAAATTGTCTTTAAATTTCACCACGTTTCTTTAATTTACCTGTAAAAATTCACAATTACGTGTTTGAATATGGAAGGCCAAACTGTCTTTAAATTTCACCACTTCACTAATTTACTTGTAAAAATTCACAATTACGTGTTTGAATGTGGAAGGCCAAATTGTCTTTAAATTTCACCACTTCACTAATTTACTTGTAAAAATTCACAATTACGTGTTTGAATGTGTAAGGCCAAATTGTCTTTAAATTTCACCACGTTTCTTTAATTTACCTGTAAAAATTCACAATTACGTGTTTGAATGTGGAAGGCCAAATTGTCTTTAAATTTCACCGCGTTTCTTTAATTTACCTGTAAAAATTCACAATTACGTGTTTGAATATGGAAGGCCAAATTGTCTTTAAATTTCACCGCGTTTCTTTAATTTACCTGTAAAAATTCACAATTACGTGTTTGAATGTGGAAGGCCAAACTGTCTTTAAATTTCACCACTTCACTAATTTACTTGTAAAAATTCACAATTACGTGTTTGAATGTGGAAGGCCAAATTGTCTTTAAATTTCACAGTTTTCCTTTAATTTACCTGTAAAAATTCACAATTACGTGTTTGAATGTGGACGGCCAAATTGTCTTTAAATTTCACCTTGTTTCTTTAATTTACCTGTAAAAATTCACAATTACGTGTTTGAATGTGGAAGGCCAAATTGTCTTTAAATTTCACGGTGTTTCTTTAATTTACCTGTAAAAATTCACAATTACGTGTTTGAATGTGGAAGGCCAAATTGTCTTTACATTTCACCGCGTTTCTTTAATTTACTTGTAAAAATTCACAATTACGTGTTTGAATGTGGAAGGCCAAATTGTCTTTAAATTTCACAGTTTTCCTTTAATTTACCTGTAAAAATTCACAATTACGTGTTTGAATGTGGAAGTCCAAATTGTCTTTAAATTTCACCACTTCACTAATTTACTTGTAAAAATTCACAATTACGTGTTTGAATGTGGAAGGTCAAATTGTCTTTAAATTTCACCTCGTTTCTTTAATTTACCTGTAAAAATTCACAATTACGTGTTTGAATATGGAAGGCCAAACTGTCTTTAAATTTCACCACTTCACTAATTTACTTGTAAAAATTCACAATTACGTGTTTGAATGTGGAAGGTCAAATTGTCTTTAAATTTCACCACGTTTCTTTAATTTACCTGTAAAAATTCACAATTACGTGTTTGAATGTGGAAGGCCAAACTGTCTTTAAATTTCACAGTTTTTCTTTAATTTACTTGTAAAAATTCACAATTACGTGTTTGAATGTGGAAGGCCAAATTGTCTTTAAATTTCACCACGTTTCTTTAATTTACCTGTAAAAATTCACAATTACGTGTTTGAATGTGGAAGGCCAAATTGTCTTTAAATTTCACCGCGTTTCTTTAATTTACCTGTAAAAATTCACAATTACGTGTTTGAATGTGGAAGGCCAAATTGTCTTTAAATTTCACGGCGTTTCTTTAATTTACCTGTAAAAATTCACAATTACGTGTTTGAATGTGGAAGGCCAAATTGTCTTTAAATTTCACCACTTCACTAATTTACTTGTAAAAATTCACAATTACGTGTTTGAATGTGGAAGGTCAAATTGTCTTTAAATTTCACCTCGTTTCTTTAATTTACCTGTAAAAATTCACAATTACGTGTTTGAATGTGTAAGGCCAAATTGTCTTTAAATTTCACCACTTCACTAATTTACTTGTAAAAATTCACAATTACGTGTTTGAATGTGGAAGGTCAAATTGTCTTTAAATTTCACCTCGTTTCTTTAATTTACCTGTAAAAATTCACAATTACGTGTTTGAATGTGTAAGGCCAAATTGTCTTTAAATTTCACCACTTCACTAATTTACTTGTAAAAATTCACAATTACGTGTTTGAATGTGGAAGGTCAAATTGTCTTTAAATTTCACCTCGTTTCTTTAATTTACCTGTAAAAATTCACAATTACGTGTTTGAATGTGGAAGTCCAAATTGTCTTTAAATTTCACAGTTTTTCTTTAATTTACCTGTAAAAATTCACAATTACGTGTTTGAATGTGGAAGGCCAAATTGTCTTTAAATTTCACCGCGTTTCTTTAATTTACCTGTAAAAATTCACAATTACGTGTTTGAATGTGGAAGGCCAAATTGTCTTTAAATTTCACGGCGTTTCTTTAATTTACCTGTAAAAATTCACAATTATGTGTTTGAATGTGTAAGGCCAAATTGTCTTTAAATTTCACCACGTTTCTTTAATTTACCTGTAAAAATTCACAATTACGTGTTTGAATGTGGACGGCCAAATTGTCTTTAAATTTCACCACGTTTCTTTAATTTACCTGTAAAAATTCACAATTACGTGTTTGAATGTGGAAGGCCAAATTGTCTTTAAATTTCACCACTTCACTAATTTACTTGTAAAAATTCACAATTACGTGTTTGAATGTGGATGGCCAAATTGTCTTTAAATTTCACCACGTTTCTTTATTTTACCTGTAAAAATTCACAATTACGTGTTTGAATGTGAAAGGCCAAATTGTCTTTAAATTTCACCGCGTTTCTCAGACCTAGCAATAGTAACCAGTGCATATTAGGAGAATTGGGAAGGTTAACCTGACCAGTTTGAACTCTTCTGTCCAATGTAATCCATGCATGGTAAATAACATGTTTCGTGACATTTGATTGATGTCCTTTTCTGTTCCCGGCAGTTATGAGAAGCGGTTATACTGAGCCAGACAGCAGGGGGCAGAAGAGAACCGAACCCAATGTCCCATCACCAGCTGTCATGAAACACAATGGCTAAAAGTGATCTATCCTCGCCAATTATCTCTTCTTCCGCTGGCTGTTGATTATAAGTTAAAGCTGATCCCAACCATGTCTGATTTGTAATAACAGAGCTAACAACAGCTAATAACTAATAACAGTGGAGGGATTATATTCATACATGTCGAATTTTATCTTTATTTTATCTATTCAAAATCCTTTATGAATGTATTGCATCATCATAATATGATGCACCGTTCTAGTGAGATTGAGAGGTGTAAACAAATTTCAGGGACGGATTACCGACCGGGCCAGTCCCAAATGGCCCTTGACTACCAGGGGGGGCCCTGGGCTTTAAGGTTGCGTAATCTAGTTTGGTGATCCCTCCCCCGCTCGAAAGCCCTTTTGGGCATGAACAACGACCAGGTTTTTAGAAGGATATTTCAGCTCTGTCGGTCCTCACAATGCAAATGAATGGTGACCAAAACTTTAAAGCTCCAAAAAGCACATAAAGGCAGCATAAAAGTGATGCATACGCCTCCAGTGGTCATTGATGTCTTCTGAAGCGATCCAATTGGGCTGTGCACGCGTCAAGCACTAGGAAGTGTAATCGAGCTTGGAATCATGATCATGCCTTGAGACTGCAATGGCACGATGTGCAGTGAAAATGAGTTCTGTTTTGGTCTGTTCTCACCCAAAACTGACTGGCGTGCTTTAGAAGACGGATTAAACCGTGTATGGAAAAAATGTCTGAATTACTTCTATGCTGCCTTTATGTGCTTTTTGTAGATTTGGTCACCATTCACTTGCATTGCATGGACCAACAGAAGAAAGGACGTCATGCACATCTGGGACGGCATGAGGGTGAGTAAATAATGAGTGCATTTTTATTTTTGAGTGGACTAACTCAAATTGAAAAGCCAACCGTGAGATGCTGTAATCTCCAGACAGTGTTGTGAAAGCTGTTTGTTGATGCTCTGTCTGTCGTTGTGATGAGCTCCTGCTGTACAGGAAGCAAAAACTGTCAACTGTTACAGATCTGCAATAATAAAGATGGTAATGGCATAAGCTGTCATGACTTTTCATGCATCTCTACTATCAATGGAGTGCAGTATTTGTGCATCTGAATGGCTTGTATGTGTGGGTTTGTATGTTGTCGAGTGGTACATTGGGGAATAAACAACTAAATGCATGTAATAAAATGCATCTAACTGTATAATCGTGCTTATTTCACGGGTCTCCGGAATACTTGATACTGGTTGGTGAATGGCACCATCTAGCAGTCATCCTGGGAAAAAGTGACATCATCCACAACACTAATTAATCTCAATTTCAATGCAAATAAATATTTAATGTCCGATTATTTGTTTATTTGTTGACATAAAACCCCTCCGCTTTGTGTTTCATGACCACCTCAGACCATTTCAAGCATGTAAACCATAATGAGGAATTCGAACGCAGGTTTTCCTGCAGCACTTCCGGTATCATTAACGGATCCTTTAAACAGGGATTTGAGTTAATGTATTTTCCTCGAATAACATCAAATGTTTACCTGAAGTGACGATTTGTTGATACTGAGCATCTACATGAGAGAGGTGGTGAAAATGTGCCGTAGTTTAGATGCTCACAATTAGCGCACACACACACACTCACACACACACTCATACACACTCACACACACACTCACACACACACACACACACACACACACACTCACACACACTCACACACACACACACACTCACACTCACACACACACACACACTCACACACACACACACACACACTCACACTCACACACACACACACACACTCACACACACTCACACACACTGATCTGAGAAGTTGGAAAGATGGCTTTCAATACCCAGATTAATCCCTGGCGGTTGTTACGCAGAAATATCAGACCGCTAGATGGCGCCATTGAGCAATCAAAATTGAGTATTGTAATAATTTTCAATAATGACCAGCTGACTGTATGTTAGCCCTTACAATGGCAAAACAAACTGGTTTATTAACTTTTAAAACACTTCCAATAAGTTTTGTTGTTGACAAACACTGTGCAGTATTTTCGTAAATATCCGTCTGTCACTTGAATATCAAAGCAGATCCTTGAAAACCTTGAACATGAACAAAGCTACTCAAGGTCAAATACATTTGAATAACGTCTTTGCTTTTACTGAACATTGTAACAGCATTAAGACATTTACTTTTGTATGATTTT
Organism: Moxostoma hubbsi; assembly: GCA_032164185.1. Taxonomy (NCBI): domain Eukaryota; kingdom Metazoa; phylum Chordata; class Actinopteri; order Cypriniformes; family Catostomidae; genus Moxostoma; species Moxostoma hubbsi. The sequence goes on along the minus strand of JAVLUX010000027.1, from coordinate 2,526,240 downwards.
ATGATGGTGTTGGGTCGTCTCTTGAAATCTGTGTCCTGATGCAAAATCAGTTGAGAACCACTGCTGTATGAAGTGTATGTGCATTTGGCTGTGGAAGATTGACAATTTTTCAATCAAGAATTGTTTTGGTGATGATGTCAATTAAAGAAAACAATAGATAATGAGTTGCACACAAATGTCAGTACAATTGCTGATAAGCATTATTTTAGCATTTGAAACTCAGTTCTTTATTATTGTCTTTATTTGGAGTGGGTTTGGGTGCTCCTGAATCTGTTGCAAAGCATTGCAAATTGGTTGTGTAGAATCAAATGTCTTCATCTTATTAAACGTCTTAGCGAGATGACCTTTTTTTCAGGAAAACAGGAAATTGTGCTTTGCGACACTTCATTTACATACAATACACCCACAGTTTGTACACATGCACCCACAGATACCGCAAACACTCCCATCCACACCCACTTGAGCTTTGTATTGGTTGTTGCGCATTGCGTTGTGCCTAGCGGGGTCCTGAAAATAGAGCCCCAGATGTTTGATGTTTTAGATTGCACAGTATTTCTATCCATTAAGAGTGAACATCAGAGGCCTAATAGTTCAGTAGTCATGTTAACACGTATAAAGTTAACGTCTTACGGCTACTTTTGAAACTGTGTGTATATTATCGTTTATGGACTGGACCCATTCACTTCCATTGTTTTAAATAATCAAGGGACAAGTTGAAATCATTTTCTGTGGTAATCAAAACTATGCTACAAATGCTGTTTATTGAGCTCAACTAACACTGAATCTGGAACCTTCCAGATTCCAGAAGGTTAAATGTCTTTGAAAATGTTAAAGGTTAAACTTGCAGGTAGCTGCATCATTTTGAATTCAATCATTTGTTGAATTTTTGTCCTATAGGTCAATCGTATCACTGCAGACACTGAGGGCATCTATCTGCCTGCAGACATTAACAAACTCAGCCTGAACGGCGAGCTCGTCGGCATGAGAACGCGTTTCTACATCCAGGCTCCCTCTGGAAGAAGTAGAGCCCAAAGTTGTGTACCGTCTGTGGAGTTGACGGCCTGTGTGAGATCCCTCGTGAAGACTGCTCTGAGACTGTTGTGTTGAGTTTAACCCACTGCAATAGACTGAGATCTGACCTCCATGAGTGAGCGATGGTCTCCCTGCTATAGTGCCCCATTGCCGGGGTTGGTTGGGCTCAGTCCTGGCGTCCACATCCCCACACGAGGCAGTGCGGCACAGATTGGGTTCTGTGGAGTTTCCTCGACAGGGCTGTCCATCTGGAGGCCCACGAGTGCTGAGAGAGAGCCTGGATGATCCAAATAGGCTATGCTGGAACATAGCATCGCTGTTCAATGCCTCGTCAATGCTCCGTCGCAGATCAATGGGCGAAGGAGGCCGCAGGTCTGCCGTGGAGTCGCCATCCGAGCTTGCGAGCTTTGTTGTTTGGGTGATCAGTGTGGAAAGCTCACGCTGAGGGCTGCTGGGATAGTGGAGATCCAAGCCTTCGGATTCAGTGTGTGGTAACTCCACCAGGGTGTAGAGTGGCACACTTTCACTTTCCCGCCGCACAATGCCCTCTGCAGGCCGTAGTGACCAGTCACGGCGTCTAGAGAGAATGGAGGGTTTGGCTGTGGATGTGGTACTCTCTGTAGGGGACTTTTTGAAGAGCCAGCGGCAGCCACCAGGATTAGAAAGGGGCATTCCACAACAAAGAAGCGGGTGAGTGATTACAAGAGCAAGAGTGAGACACACGCCTGCTTCACACACTCTGCAGCTGAGCTGAAAACCCCACCATGGCCACGGCATCAGGCCAATCATGGCGGAATCAGTTAGTCCTCCCGCATTTAGCATGGCATAGAGTCTTAGGCCGCCACATGCTAGAAGAAATAGGGCAGAGAACACTCCCGCCCTGGCCGCCCTTTCCCACATACGTGCCTCTGTGAACGGACACCGGCTGGTGCGGCATGCCGGATGCTCTGGCGAACTGTTGCTTAGCCGGTAGATGTGCTTGGCATCCACACGGGAACAGAAGTACAAAAGCAGATACGTGAATGACAAGAGAATGGACATCAAAAAGAAGGTGGCAGGCGGTATCAGAGGCACGACTTGGAGGGTAGGAAACAACTGCAGAATCGCTATGGAAACCATCACGGCAGCGACATGCAGCAGCACAAGTGCAGCCAACAGGCAGGAGCTGCGCTGCAGAGTGTTTTGGGACAGTAGCTGTGTGCAAGAGCGTGCGCTAAGCAGTAGCAACAGCAATCCAAACGCTGCCGTAAGACAAGGATAGGCAGCCTCATGCAGCAGTCGCGCCCAGGCCTCCGGGAGGCGCTCTTTTTGGCCGTATGGGTCGTATAGCAACCACAAAGCACGACTGGAACCGGTCAGCAGTTGGAGGATGTGGAGAAGGCTGAAGTGGGCACAGCCAGAGGGCCAACGCAACGGCAGACACATCAGGCTGAGCGCAGACAGCACAGCCACGAGAGAGAACACACAGCCGAGACCGTAAACCTGCAACTCCCATGCCAGGCCCCATGTCGCCATGGCGGCATTCCAGTCAGTGAGCAGAGGGACCAGTAGAGGAGGGGTCAGGGCATCTATAGGTGGGGTTATGACTCCAGGGGGTGTTGTTTCAGAAACAGGGGGTGGAGTCGACAGAGTGTTGTTAGTTGAAGCACGTATCTTGAAGGTGTCCGAGGGCTGACAGATCCCACTGACAACCAGGTTGCAGTCTGGAAGTGTGGTGGACTCATGCCAGTCTGCAGCTGGAGAAGCAGAAACAGAACAAATAGGTAAAAGTACTTTTAAAACAAAGCTAATGTCCTCCATAAGCAGGTTATTAAGTTCATTTTGAAGCAGTTATACTCTTGACACAGCTCAGGGTAATTATACTGCAGAGAAAACAACAAACCGCACCAATATTTCAATCCTGTCAACATCTAGATGTGCACTAATGATCTAAAGCTGAAGGTGATAACTTTACAGGGACTGTATAACAGAGCATAAGCCTCTGCAGAAATATCAGAACTGGCATCGGCCTGGCATCGGATATAAAACAATCACTATGTGAATTGACTGGGAGAGATGTGGAAGTAGGCTGCTGTAAATGGGTCGCACACATGCTCCCTGACACACATTCACATGCGGCACAGATAAAACAGCATTGACCCTGTTGCAGTCCTCATGCATGTGACTATTTAAAAACTAGAAACTGGCACACTTTCGTGACATCACATCACTTAAATACCTGTGCATGAATGTAACGAGGTGCACTATGGAGCGTTTTAGATAGTTTTGGTTTTTTAATATGCTAATTGTTGACCAGAAGGCTGGACATCGCTTATTCTGTTGTTGATTGATTAGTATTGATTATCAGTATTTGTTTCTGCATGAGTATAGAAGGTACAGAGGATGAACCTGTGAGTCAGCATTTCTCATTAGGCAGATGGTTTAAGTTCAGTTGACTTTTACCTCGAAGGATTGCTTTCTGACCTTAGTTCATAGAAAGAGAGTTCATTAGAGTATCGCAACACTTAAGGGAATATTCCGGCATCAGTACAAGTTAATGGGTTAGTTCACCCAAAAATAATTGACTCACCCTCAAGCTATCCAAGGTGTATATGACTTTCTTCTTTCAGCCAAACATGATCGGAGTTATATTAAAAAATATCCGGCTCTTCCAAGCTTTATAATGGGAGTGAATGGTACCTTAGATTTTGAACCCCAAAAAAGTAATCCATCCATCAAAAAAGTAATCCATACGGCCCAGGGGGTTAATAAAGGCCTTCTGAAGTGAAGAAAAATATCTGTATTTATAACTTGGTATGATCACTATATGATCACTGGCTTCCAGTAACGCATTCGCAAGAGAGTCGAGTTCCGGCGTGTGACGTAGGCTTAGCGTAAGCTCAGGTGAGAAGTGACGAATGCGGAAGCACGCATTGTTTGCAACAAAGGAAAACTGTGTAAAGATGTGAGCTGTTTTACTATACTGTAGATTAAAATGGTGCGTTCGTGCGTCTATCCAGTCGTTCCAATCGTCCATTCACGGCAGCAAACACTCTCAGCCGCTGTTGGCATTACCTGGCATTCCAAGAGCACCACCACGTCTCCCGAACTCTCCGTCTACCAGATTCTTCTGTTTGTGCCACTTCTGCAGCTCCCGGAGTTCCTGCTTGGAGTACACCGGTTCAAACAAATAGGGCTGGGCAAAAAACTCAATCTCTTCTTCTCTTATATCGAAATCAGGTGCGGAGCCAGGAGTTTTCCAAAGGGGTGGCCAGGCTGGGGCAAGCAATCAGTCTGTGGTGGCACAGAAATGTCCGAGCAGCATTTTTATATCGTCGGACGGGGGCGACCTTAGTGTGCGCACATGTTAAGTTTGTACATTTATACAGAGATGATTTCACCTCTAAAGAACTAAATTGTGCCAAAAAATTGCCATTTATTTTTTCCTTCTAAAACAGCAATTGTGAGTGGGGTGGCCAATGGGGTGACCAGGCTTCAGTCCATGGTGGCCACGGCCACCCCCTAGCTCCGCAGCTGATCGAAATCCTCACACATTTTTTCTTTAAAAATACTCGTCGTTGTCTTCTAATTCGTGACCGGCGTTTTGTTTTGTTCTATCCTCTGCGCTTCCGTGTTTGTCACTTCTCACCGGAGCATACGCTACGCCTACGTCACATGCCGGAACTTGACGGCCGTTACCGGAAGCCATGGATGGTTTATGAATATTATATATTAGGGCGGCTGTGGCTCAGGTGGTATAGCGGGTCATCTGCCAATCGTAGGGTTGGTGGTTCGATTCCCAGTCCACATGACTCCACATGCTGAAGTGTCCTTGGGCAAGACATTGAACCCCAAGTTGCTCCCAATGGCAGACTGGCACCTTACATGCAGCTCTGCCATCATTGGTGTGTGTGTGTGTGTGTGTGTGTGTGTGTGTGTGTGTGTGTGTGTGTGCGCGCGTGTGTGTGAATGAGCCCTATGGATTACTGCTATCATGATGGATGATGTGTTTTTTGGGGTTCAAAATCTAAGGTACCATTCACTCCCATTATAAAGCTTGGAAGAGCCGGATATTTTTGAATATAACTCCGATCATGTTTGGCTGAAAGAAGAAAGTTATATACACCTAGGATGGCTTGAGGGTGAATAACTTATGGGATCATTTACATTTTTGGGTGAACTACCCCTTTAAGCTCAATGGACAGCATTTGTGGTGTAATGTTGATTAACACAAAAAAGAGTTTTGACTCGACTTTGCCATCTCGTAAATACAGTTATTCCGACTCGACATGAAAGCAGCATAACAACCACTCAAAACACCTTAGCAACTGCTTAGCAACACCCTGGCAAATATCCTAGCATTGTGGCCGTGAGTTTCAGCATCATGTCACCACTCAAAGGCTACAGATAGCATCTCTGGTCACAGATAATCAGATGTCATTCTAACAATGAATGCTTCAGTACCTGGAGGATGTGTTTCAGTGGCCTGGATCACAGTGGCAGTCGTTCGCCCATTTTGCACCGTTGTCATTTGGTCTACAGCCTCAGTTTTCACACTGTCCTCTCTTTCATAGTCAGTTCTTGTCATATTGAACGTCTGCTCAGTCAGACCAACTGAGAGAGAGAGAGAGAGAGAGAGAGAGAGAGAGAGAATAGGATAAGAAACCTGTTCTTAAAGGGACAGTTCGTTTAAAAATGAACATCCTGCCATCATTTTGCTCACCCTCGTGTCGTTACAAACCCGTATGACTTACTTTCTTCTGTGGAACACAGAAGGAGATGATTGGCAGAATGACAGCCTCAGTCACCATTCTCTTTCATTGTATGGAACAAATAAGGATGCACTGAGAGTGAATGGTGACTGAGACTATCATACTGCCACACTATCCTTTTAAACAGCTGGATCTTATGTTAGCTCGGGTTGATACAGATGCACTTTGATTGCAATTCTATAGAATTTCACATTGAGTCACTAAGGGTATAGCACACACATCTACAGTGATGAACGGCTGCTTCACTGCTGGAATACTGATGTGTTCACTGCAGCTCGAGGGATCTCAGTGAGATTAAACAGCTAAACAGTTAGCTAACAATAGAATGAGGATGCAGTATTGCTGCAGACGTTAAATAATGGTTTATAGCTCCTTTTTTCTAGCATTAATGAGTTTCTTACAATCGGTAGGGGACATCATATGCTTGACATTGCTGATATGTTCATTAAAAGTAAGCTCACGATTCCTAAATTCTTGACGTGATTGTTGGCCCTCAGAGGCAAGGAGACTCCTGTAGATAAGGCACAATAGTCTAGTCTTGTTACCGATAACAAGCACCTCTGTCTTATCTTTGTTTAGTTGCGGAAAGTTCTGCGACATCCACATATTTATGGTCAGTGTGGTGCAAATTGATTTTTGGGGGGTCTGGTGTAAGTGACAAGAAGAGTTGCATATCATCTGCACATTAAAGAAAAGAGATGTTTTATTCATACCAGCTAATGGAAGCATTAATACTGTAAGTAAAATCAAAACGGGCCCAGTACCGAGCCTTGGGGAACACCATGCAATATCACATGATGTCTGCAGTTGTGTGTATCCAATGCAACATTGTAGTCTCGGATGCTTAATTAGGACATAAACTAGTCTAGGACTGGGCAGTTCACACCAGTAGGTGTGCAGAAAGACTCATACTAGCTATGTTTGTCTTATGCTAGTGTAACGGGAGCCAGCTGGTAGATAGCTGTGCAGTGTGTAAACCTCACTCTCCTGACCTCAAGAGGTGCACTAGCGACTGACGCTAGAGGCTGTAGCCTTTAGCCTCCTCATTAGCGCACCCGCCTCCCACACCGGAGACGTCGGTTCGAGTCCCGTGCGGGGCGAGTAGGACCGGCTACATTTGGTGCCGTGAGACGCCGGTTCGAGTCCCGTTCGGAGCGGGGCGAGTAGGACCGGCTACATTTGGTGCCGTGACCCGGATGGGAGTGAGGTTTAGGGGGGTGCATTGTCCCGTGCGGGGGGGGGGTGCGAGTCCCGTGCGGGGCGAGTAGGACCGGCTACATTTGGTGCCGGAGACGTCGGTTCGAGTCCCGTGCGGGGCGAGTAGGACCGGCTACATTTGGTGCCGTAAGACACCGGTTCGAGTCCCGTTCAGAGCGGGGCAAGTAGGACCGGCTACATTTGGTGCCGTGATCCGGATGGGAGTGAGGTTTAGGGGGGTGAGTGTGGTTTAGGGGGCTGAGTGTAACGGGAGCCAGCTGTGCAGTGTGTAAACCTCACTCTCCTGACCTCAAAAAGTGCACTAGCGACTGATGCTAGAGCCTTTAGCCTCCTCGTTAGCGCACCCACCTCCCACACCGGAGATGTCGGTTCGAGTCCCATTCGGAGCGTGGGCGAGAAGAACCGGCAACACTAGTAGTTTTAGCACTGAAGAATGTGTGAAACTCATTGCACTTTTCACCTGTGAAGAGATCAGATGATGTTCGAGGTGAGGGGGTTCAGCTGTCTATCTATAGCTTCTGCTTTCCTGCAGAAATGTATATGCTATCACTCCATTGGGCTTTAGTGGTCCCAGAGACAGTCTTTGTTCTTAGGGGGCAACAAATTCAATACATTCTCAGCCTGAGACTATAGCTGTCCACTAGAGTGTCTATGGAGGAGGATGTTTGAGGGAGGAGAGATGATATGAGCTCCGTGAATGTCACAGCCATATCAGCAGATAGAGACAGTCCTCTTATCACTCACAGAGCTGGTACATACTGACTTTTCGGAAAAGACACAACAGTGGTCAGATATGGCAACATCAACATTCTGAGGGTCATTAATGGTTAAACCATGTGAAATCACAAGAACTAGTGTATCAGTCAGAGACATGCTCATAAGACATCGGAGTGGCGGTGGCATAGTGAGCTAAAGCACATAACTGGTAATCAGAAGGTTGCTGGTTCAGTCCCCACAGTCGCCACTATTGTGTCCTTGAGTAAGACACTTAACTCCAGGTTGCTCCGGGGGGATTGTCCCTGTAATAAGTGCACTGTAAGTCGCTTTGGATAAAAGCGTCTGACAAATGCTAGCTGAGTTATGAGGTGCCAGGCTTGTGCAACAAAAACTACATTTCCCATCATTAAATGTGGCCGCATGAGATAAATGAATTGGAAAAAGCATCAGCTACACACCTAATGTATGGCTTTGCTCTTCATTTTGTTGCATTGGTGCTTAAAAAGCTTCCTGTCTTTGTCAGCAAGTAAAAAAGAGAGGAATTGCCAAATTGGTCCATTATTTCTTTTACTAAAATCACATCGTATTTACGACTTCCGGCCTCGTAAGTGCAAACATTCTGGGAGGGTTTGAAGCAACACGAACACAGATACACAGATACACATTCACACGATATCCAGTTCAGTCATGCAATTGAAAGTTAGCTCTTAATTTGATTACCAGTAGTGGCATCTGTCAAATCCTTTGTTTCCTCAGATGGCCACAGATAGTCTGTCAGCCCACTTGGCAAATTGGTACCATCTAAGGTTCCTCTGGCATATGGCATCTCAACTGTACTAGAAGATGTCAAGAGTGTCTGGTAAGTGCTAAATCTTGTTTCAGATGTTCTCTGCTCATCCTGAGACATGTACGCCTCTGTATTCCTGGCTATAGGTGTCTTGAACTTTGCACTCCATGTCTGGGAGTCTTTGAAAGTTGAAGGCTGCAGTGTTGTCGATGAAGACGTTTCAGATGATTGGTCAGTACGGCGCTGTTTGCTAAGATCAGGCCAATCGGACGCTTCCGTTTCAGGTCCCTCTTCATCCCGCTGGATGTCTGAAGGAATATCAGTCTCAGGGAAAGTCTTGATCCATGGTGTTCTTGAAGCAGAAAGTCTTGAACCATCGTCATCCATTGAGACCTCTGGACCCTCCTGGTCTGCGCTAGTCTCCTCTGATTGTATAACACTTTGGGATAAGTTGAGGAAGGTTGGAGCAGTCACGGCCACTTTGTTGGGCCAGGATGTCCATCGTGGGCTGCTAGCTGGCTCTGCGGCTTTGTCCATGTTGGTCCAAGACTGGGATCTTCCATTTCTATTTAGAGACACAGCAGCACACAGACATCCACACAGCAAGAAGCCAAAGACCAGCAGGAGTGCTCCACCGTGAGGGGTCATGCTGACACACGGAAGATATGACACCTCACAGAATCACCCGTCTGTCTCCATTTGACTCTTATATTCTCATTTGGTTTGGAACCTGTGAAATAGACAAGATTGAAAAAATGAACGGCTGGGTAAAAGAGTGCAACAGCGCCCGCTCACTTTTTAAAGGGATATTCCGGGTTCAATACAGGTTAAGCTCAATTGACAGCATGTGTGGAATAATGTTGATTTCCACAAATATCAATTTCGTCTCGTCCCTCCTTTTTTTTAAAAAGGCAAAAATGTAGGTTACAGTGATGCACTTGCAATGGAAGTGAATGGGGCCAATTTTTGGAGGGTTTAAAGGTAGAAATGTGAAGCTTGTAATTTTATTAAAGCCCTTACATTCATCATTATGTTAAAACTTGTGTATTATTTGAGCCGTAAAAATGTTTAAATCTTTTTTCTGTCGTTTTAGGGTTTTAGGGTTTGGGGGCGTCACGTCGTCATGGCAACAAAGTTGTAAAATTGGATTAGTAAATGATTTTATCGCACAAAAAAATCATTTTTAATCATCAATCTTGTGGCTATACTTTTTCAAACAGTGTGTATTTTAATATATACTGATTATTTGTACCATTCACTTCCATTGTAAGTGCTTCACTATAACCTTGATTTTTGTTTTTACCCTTTTTCTCCCAATTTGGAACACCCAATTCCCAGTGTGCTTTTAAGTCCTCCTGGTCAAGTAGTGATTCGCCTATATCCGGGTGGCGGAGGACGAATCCCAGTTGCCTCTGCGTCTGAAACCGTCAACCCGTGTGTCTTTTCACGTGGCTTGTTGAGCGCGTTGCCATGGAGACATAGCGCGTGTGGAGGCTTCACGCCATCCTGCGCAGCATCCACGCTCAACTCACCACGTGCCCCACCGAGAACGAACTACGTTATAGTACCCACGAGGAGGTTACCCCATGTGACTCTACCCTCCATGTGACTCTACCCTCCCTAGCAACCGGGCCAATTTGGTTGCTTAGGAGACCTGGCTGGAGTCACTCAGCACGCTCTGGATTCGAACTAGTGAACTCGCGAACTCCAGGAGTGGTAACCAGTGTCTTTACCACTACATGCTGTCGGATTGAGCTTCACTTGCATTAAACCATCAATAGACTTTTTGGTTCTGGAAGTGTTTTTCCAATTAGTTTCTTTCATGGGGATTTCATAAAATCAAACCAACCAGCTCTGAGGTGAATCACAACATTACAAACTTAAAATCAGACAAAAAGACAAAGGTACTTAACGACTTTCCTGAGGAAAAGAACTATAATCCCATGAAACATTGAGAATGACATTGTAGGATTAAAAATTACGGGAGAAAAAACACAGTTCGCAAATTACAGTAGGCGGTCCTTAATTGCAGAGCTCTTTTGGTGCACTTTGTCCACCACAATTCTCTGATTGGTGGATCTTTTTCACTATTAAACACAAATAAATAAAAAATTTCTTTAAAGGGTTAAAGTTGTCGTTTATAACCAATTCCACTATGGTAAAATTATTTCAAAGAATTATTACAGAGAATTATAAAGCAGTCTACATAATGTATAAAAGTGCATGCTTTTATGCTCCTGTTTTACAGTTGCGTGTAATGTTGAGTGTTGTGATGGAGCATGATGAGTGTATTACGGTCAAAGCTTTGACTTTATAGATCACCAGTCCTAGTCGATTCCCGAGAGTCATGTGACTCATTTCACAAGAAAAATAATTTAAAAAATGTAGCCCACAGAAGAGGAAAGGCTCTTCCAATACAACTACACACACACACACACACACACACACACACACACACACACACACAAACACACACAAACACACACACACAAAGACACACACAAACACACACATACACAAACACACACACAAACACACACACACACAAACACACACACTCACAAATACACACACACACAAACACAAACACATACACACACAAACACATACACACTCACAAACACACACACACACACAAACACATACACACTCACAAACACACAAACACACAGACACACACACAAACACACACAAACACAAAGACACATAAACACACACACACACACACAAACACACACAGACACACACAAACACACACACACACATACAAAGACACACACAAACACACACACACACACAAACACACACATACAAAGACAAACACAAACACACACACACACACACACACACACACACACACACACACATATATATATGGCGACTGTAACAGTTCAGACTTTCTTCACTGCTTTGATTTGTGTCAACTAATCTTACACTGACTGCTATAACTCTCATTAACATTCTCTAATGCTCTCCTTTATGCACCATCACTCTTGTCTCATTTCTCTTACACTCACTATGTCTCTTTAAATGGATCCAGCTTTTCTCATTTATGGTTGTGCTATAGAGAGTGATAGAGATGCTGGTCTACATTACCAACCCGTGCAGCACTCTGGTTTTGCATCTTCTCTTCAGCATCCAGTGACACATTTTCACACAGCGGCATCTGAACTCGCACAAACATACAGTATACGCACACAGACGCAAACTTTGATCTGGTTAAAAGAGAGGTGCTCACCCTGGGACGCATGGATAAAGAGTCTAAAATTGGAGTAATCCTTGTCCCTGCCGTCCTGCTGCAGTAAAGATTCACTCTGTGTGTGGTTGCGAATGCGTGTGTCTTTTAGCGCTCTCTCACTCTCTCTCTCACACACACATCTCTCTTCCTCTTGCATGAACACACACACACACACACACACACACACACACACACATGCTGTCTGACACACCCCCTCTCAATGTCCCATCTCCTCTGTCTCTCTCTTTTTCTCTTTATATCACCTCCTCTGTCTCTCTCTAAGCTTCAGATGTATGACCTTTCACTTCTGAATCAGTTAAACTGTGCTTTTAGTTTCCGGATCTGGATTAGCAATGTTTGGAGTTTGACTCATTTGGTCTTACATCACTTAGCGAACATCTAGTGAAGGGAACACCTGACAAGCTTACTCAGAAAGACCAGCTTTTATGACCACTAACCCACTTAAACCAGCTTGGACCAGCATTAAAATTCATAGTCTGGTCTTTTTCAGCAGGGACAACAGTTCATTTACTGCAGAGGTGCTTTAAAATGGAAAGCTGTAGCCTCCCATACCGGAGAAGTTGGTTCAAATCCCGCTCGGAGCAGGTTGAGCAGGTCCCGTTACAGTGGTGCCGTGACCCGGATGGGAGTGAGGTTTAGGGGGGTGAGTGTAACGGGAGCTAGCTGGTGTGTTACGTGTAAACCTCACTCCCCTGACCTCAAGAGGTGCACTAGCGACTGACACAAGGAGCTATAGCCTTTAGCTTCCTCATTAGCGCACATGCCTCCCACATCGGAGACACTGGTTCAAATCCCGCTCGGAGCAGGTTGAGCAGGTCCAGTTACAGTGGTGCCTTGACCCGGATAGCCTCCTCATTAGTGCACCTGCCTCCCACATCGGAGACGCTGGTTCGAATCCCGCTCGGAGCAGGTCCGGTTACAGTGGTGCCGTGACCCGGATAGGAGTGAGGTTTAGGGGGGGTGAGTGTAACTGGATCCAGCTGGTGCGTTATAGTTGTGCAGTATGTGTAAACCTCGCTCCCTTGGCCTCAAGAAGCGCACTAGAGACTGATACTAAGGGCTGTAGCCTTTAGCCTCCTCGTTAGCGCAGCTGCATCCCATATCAGAGACACTGGCATGAATCCCGCTCGGAGCAGGTCGAGCAGGTCCAGTTACAGTGGTGCCGTGACCCAGATAGGAGTGAGGTTTAGGGGGGTGAGTGTAACGGGAGCCATCTGGTACATCATGGCTGTGCTGTATGTGTAAACCTTACTCCCCTGACCTCAAGAGGTGCACTAGCGACTGACACTAGGAGCTGTAGCCTTTAGCTTCCTCGTTAGCACACCTGCCTCCCATACCATTTACAGTGGTGCCGTGACCCGGATGGGAGTGAGTTTAAGGGGGGTGAGTGTAACGGGATCCAGCTGGTGCATTATAGCTGTGCGGTATGTGTAAACCTCACTCCCCTGACCTCAAGAGGTGCACTAGCGACTGACACTAGAGGCTGTAGCCTTTAGCCTGCTCCCATGCCGGCTGACGCCGGTTCGAATCCCGCTCGGAGTGGGTTACATATATTGATAATTAGACTTGTAAAAGACCTCTTTGGTGACATTAAAGGGAAAGTTCACCCAAACATGAGGGTCATTTACTGACCCTCATGCTGTCTCAAACTCATATGACTTTCCATTTTTTGGTACACTTCACAAACGAAGATTTCTGGAGGATATTATGATGTATGTTTGTCCATACAATACAAGCCAATGGGGTCCAAAACGTTCAAGCTCTGAAAAGGACATAAAGACAGCATTTAGGTAATCCATAAGAGTGGTTTGATCCATGTCTTCTGAAGCGATATAGATTAGTAGATATAGTTATTTTGCTAAATGAAGAACCACATGTGTCATGTGGCCACATGACAGTGACATAGCTGGGTGTGGCGATGGAGGTGTATTCATGGACATGTGTCTGTTTGCGGGAGAGCAGGAGCGGTGTGGCTCGTCAAGCTGTTTGGCGTAAGACCTCAAAATGCAACCAAGACACGCCAGAGAGGAGAGACAGCGACACGAGAGTGTAGTGTGAACATATGCACCTGAGATGTCGACATGTTAAAGGCTCTAAAGGGTAGCTGAGCGTTTGTGTTTGTTTACGTTTGAGTGGAGTGCCCAAAGAGTGTGCAACCAAAAATAAAGTCTGACCTGCACTGCTTCGTTGTCTGCCAACTCAATGAGACTTATCACACTGGGCAAACACTCCTCTTCCACTTTCATTGCATATAAACACTCAATAAATATTTAAAGCCATTCTTATTCAGCGAATCCAGGATGGATGGTCCATAGAGACGCACCAGTGTGTGTGTGTGTGTGTGGTCAGACAGAATGAGCAGGATGTAGATCAATCCTTATTAAAACAGACCCCGAGAGAACACAAACTGGGCCAGTCCCATTAAAAGCTGCCTGTGTGAGGACTAGTTAGGGCTCAGGGACTAAATAGTACAGGTTAGTAAGCTGAATGACACATTAGATCCGCCCCCCACCACTTCCACCTCAACCAAAAATCCATTCAGAAAGAACATGGTGCTAACAAGGGTTGCCACCTTGGTCCCCTGCACTGCTGGACAGGTGGCAACCCTACTGCTAACACCCCTGATATACTACTTAGCATACTGTTTAAATAATATAACTAAGACAGGGCTGGACTGGGAAGAGAAATCGGCCTGGGATTTTACATAGCAACTGGCCCAAAAGTTGTTGATGTCAACCGGCTTATCTTTGCATATCAGGTGTTTACTTTATAAGTGCCTTATTTAGAGGTTGACAATGGCTGATAGTTTTTAAAATTGATTTATTGAATTTCAAAATGTCATTCTTATTCTTTACTCACTATGGTGGGCACAGATAAAGAGTCCTAAATAAATAAAACCCCAGATGCAGTTTATCGTTCAACCAAAATCCCCCAAATAACCAGAAGATTTGGTGCATAATGAGGGACTTTTAGGTATAAACAAGCCTGAAACACACCGGGGACTCTTATTTTGAGTTGACAAAATGATGAAAACACAAACTGAAACTATCAGGGTAGATTTTTTTCTGCAAAAAGCAACTATCGGCACTGATTAATCGTTAAAACCGATATATCGGTCTACCTCTAGTCTTGTTAGTTTTTGCAAGCACCCAGAGCTGGACTGGTAATCGGGCACACTGGGCATTTTCTCGATCAGGGGCGGACTGGTCATCGGGAGAACCGAGCGGGCCGGTGGGCCGACACACTTTGGGGCCGATCAGCGGCGGACTGGTCATCGGGAGAACCGAGCGGGCCGGTGGGCCAATCAGGGGCGGACTGGTCATCGGGAGAACCGAGTGGGCCGGTGGGCCGACACACTTTGGGGCCGATCAGGGGCGGACTGGTCATCGGGAGAACCGAGCGGGCCGGTGGGCCGACACACTTTGGGGCCGATCAGGGGCAGACTGGTCATCGGGTGAACGGAGAGGGCCGGTGGGCCGACACACTTTGGGGCCGATCAGGGGCGGACTGGTCATCGGGAGAACCGAACGGGCCGGTGGGCCGACACACTTTGGGGCCAATCAGGGGCGGACTTGGGTCGTGAACAACTCTGATCCAATGACTCAGTCATCACACATAAAAGAAGCTCATTTGTCGCCACCTACTGGCATAAAATATAATCTGCAGGAATGGTAGCGAGAAACACATCAGCAAACAGATTTATATTCACATGAATTCAAATTTAACAAATTCAAAATCATCAATGTTGACGCAGTAAATCTGTTCGATTAACTCTCTCAAACTACTAAGCAATGAAGATTGAAGATACTTGTTCTGAAGTAAAAAAGAAACATTTCCTTTCCTTTAAACATCCACATTTATTTAGACCCTTTTGAAAGCATTGCACACTGCGTTTGCTATTAATCGGTGTACAGGAAGACACCAAATGAGCTGGAACTAAAGGGGGTTTGGTTTTGAACAATGACCCAGATGAGCTGATTAAACATATGACATCAGCATGGTCCACAGCTATATCCCCTTAGGGTAGGGGCTGCTTATATTTCCCTCCCAATCATCTGCATCAGTGCTGCCGAGAGGTTGGACCCAACAATGCTGACTTCTGCAAACAAGGCAGCACCAACAAGTGAGAATACACACATCTGCAATAATAGTAGTTAGCTTACATGCACATCTGCAATAATAGTAGTTAGCTTACATGCACATCTGCAATAATAGTAGTTAGCTTACATGCGCATCTGCAATAATAGCAGTTAGCTTACATGCACATCTGCAATAATAGCAGTTAGCTTACATGCGCATCTGCAATAATAGCAGTTAGCTTACATGCACATCTGCAATAATAGTTGTTAGCTTACATGCCCTTCTGCAATAATAGCTGTTAGCTTACATGCACATCTGCAATAATAGTTGTTAGCTTACATGCACGTCTGCAATAATAGTAGTTAGCTTACATGCACGTCTGCAATAATAGTTGTTAGCTTACATGCACGTCTGCAATAATAGTTGTTAGCTTACATGCACATCTGCAATAATAGTAGTTAGCTTACATGCACATCTGCAATAATAGTTGTTAGCTTACATGCACATCTGCAATAATAGCTGTTAGCTTACATGCACATCTGCAGTAATAGTAGTTAGCTTACATGCACATCTGCAATAATAGCTGTTAGCTTACATGCACATCTGCAATAATAGTTGTTAGCTTACATGCACATCTGCAATAATAGTTGTTAGCTTACATGCACATCTGCAATAATAGTAGTTAGCTTACATGCACATCTGCAATAATAGTAGTTAACTTACATGCACATCTGCAATAATAGTTGTTAGCTTACATGCACATCTGCAATAATAGTTGTTAGCTTACATGCGCATCTGCAATAATAGTAGTTAACTTACATGCGCATCTGCAATAATAGTAGTTAACTTACATGCACATCTGCAATAATAGTAGTTAACTTACATGCACATCTGCAATAATAGTTGTTAGCTTACATGCACATCTGCAATAATAGTAGTTAACTTACATGCACATCTGCAATAATAGTTGTTAGCTTACATGCGCATCTGCAATAATAGTAGTTAACTTACATGCACATCTGCAATAATAGTAGTTAACTTACATGCACATCTGCAATAATAGTTGTTAACTTACATGCACATCTGCAATAATAGTTGTTAGCTTACATGCGCATCTGCAATAATAGTAGTTAACTTACATGCGCATCTGCAATAATAGTAGTTAACTTACATGCACATCTGCAATAATAGTAGTTAACTTACATGCACATCTGCAATAATAGTTGTTAGCTTACATGCACATCTGCAATAATAGTAGTTAACTTACATGCACATCTGCAATAATAGTTGTTAGCTTACATGTGCATCTGCAATAATAGTAGTTAACTTACATGCACATCTGCAATAATAGTAGTTAACTTACATGCACATCTGCAATAATAGTTGTTAGCTTACATGCGCATCTGCAATAATAGTAGTTAACTTACATGCACATCTGCAATAATAGTAGTTAACTTACATGCACATCTGCAATAATAGTAGTTAACTTACATGCACATCTGCAATAATAGTAGTTAACTTACATGCACATCTGCAGTAATAGTAGTTAGCTTACATGCACATCTGCAATAATAGTAGTTAACTTACATGCACATCTGCAATAATAGTAGTTAACTTACATGCACATCTGCAATAATAGTAGTTAGCTTATATACGCATCTGCAATAATAGTAGTTAACTTACATGCACATCTGCAATAATAGTTGTTAGCTTACATGCACATCTGCAATAATAGTAGTTAACTTACATGCACATCTGCAATAATAGTTGTTAGCTTACATGCATGCTGTACATTTTTGATTATGATGCAGTTGCAGTAAAAACTCACACTTTTACCTAAAATAAACAATCAAAACGAAGTGCCCCTTTGCCGAGAATGCATTGTATCGTATAGGGATTTGCTTGCAAACGTTTTTTGACACATTCCCAATCGATGGATCAGAATGCTGTCAACAGTTTTGAGTATAGCTGCAGGCACTGCTCCAAAAAAGGGCCGGTCGCTCCACACTGTCATTGAAGATATGGGAAGCCCCTTAACTAACCCTTTCCCTAACCTTAACCATGAGTGGAAGAAAAGGGGGCGTCCCTTTTAGAGTTGGTGCAACCCCCTTTTGGAGTTACCATGCCCCTTTGGGAGTAACCCCACCCTCTTTCTGAGATTCCGCCCACATTTGAAGGTCTCCGGCCTGCAGCAATGTCCATGACAGTAGCTGGGATATGTAGATATGCTGCCATTTGCAACATCTGCACATACTGCATGAAGCCCTGCACACTATCTACTATCTGTTTATGCAAACACATACAATAACACACTGCATATTTGACGTCACAAAACTAGCTATTAGCTATTAGCAAAGCAATTAAAAGCTGAAATTTTAAGCCACAACACAACTAAATTAAGCTACAACACAAAACGTTTTATCAGCTAAGAAAAGGCTTAATTTTGTTGTGTTGATTCATTTGTTGACAATGTAACTTTGTGCTCTCTAGCGACATCTGTGGTTGAAACTTGGAATTACAAGCAATTTCTGGAAGAAAACATTACGGCAGTCGTGACTGGAGCTGGAGTTTTATTCAAGTGTTTTATCTACTATTAAAGTTTGAATTGTTCTACAATTTTCAATTTAAGAGGTGATGCTCATGATATGGCTGATACGAGTGCAATAGAAGACTTAATTATTTTTATACTATATTGTCCAGCGTCAATAGTATGTCTATGCAATGCACACAATAACACTGTAAATTAAAATATAAAATATATTTTATTTAATGGTGTTGAACATACCTCAACAGGCAGAAGAGGGCAGCAAAACAGCGGCATGATATGCCGAAGGGGGCCGCGGTTTACAGGAAAGTACAGCGACCCTAAAAAAGTTATTAATGACGAACTACTGATTACAGCTTATAAAGTGTAATTAGACAACTGTACTAATTACTCTGTCTGAAAAGTAATTGCAATACTTATTATTAATTACTTTCTAAAACACTGATCAACCTCGACCAGATGAACTATACAGGGATAGACATGAAACTGTTCTTTTAATTATTTCAAATAAATCATGTAAAGTCATATTAATTATTCATGAACTGGCCGAAGAATTTAAAGGGGCGGCGTTAAATTACAAAACATACATTTTAACATTAGACGTTCAATTTTATATTCACTATTGTTTCATATGGAATTGTTCGGAAGTCTAGACAGTATTTAATGCAATTACATTAAAAGTAACTGTAATTACTGAAAAATTAAGAGTAATCCCTTACTTTACTTACTAACGCATTGCACCCAACACTAGTTGTGACTTAATTTCGTTATGCTCTTTTAATTGCTTTGCTAATTTTGTTGGGCCACCATACAAAACACATTCCACACATACAAAAATTGCATATAAATACACGATTTGCACTTGTGATAAACTGTCAATAATTCCCAAATAATCCCAATAATACGTATGTTTGTGTAAATTGTGTATATATATATATATTATTTTATTTTTTTAAATATTGACTGTGAGTTTATATCATTATGCTTTGTGTTATATTACCCTGGAATGAGTTTTAAAACTAAATTACTGCAGCTGCTGAGAGAGTGACAATCTTAATCCACCGCTCTCTATATATGTCCTCTTCTGGAAACTCATTCAAACGTAATAGTGAATTTATTTTCTTTTGTTCTTGGAGCAAATGTGTAAGTGAATATAAGAACGCCTTTAGTGAGCACGCGTGCACGCGCATGTTTAGGAGTGGCGCAGCGCGTGAACTCTGCGGGGCGCGTTCACGCCAGCATCTGAGTCCGCTTGCACTTCTCGCCAGCAGCAGGTAAGATCATACAGAAGTGTAAATAACAGCCGTGTTTTATTTAAAAGAAGGGCTTAGTGACACTTTAGTTGACGACTAGATATCCGAAACGGTTTATATAAGTGATAAAATGCGGGATTATTGTGTTATGATGTCCGCTTTAACTTTAGTTTGCGTTGCTAATCTTACAACTGGTCATGGCAACTGTCATTTAATCTGTCCAAAATTGCTACAACCTGCTCAAAATCACTGAACATATCAGGAGAAAGTGGAACAAAAGGTTATGAACGTCTTCCAAACACTCTTCTGAACCTGCGTTTTGCATTAGACATTTAAACATTCGTTTATTTTAGAGCTAATGCGGCTAATTGTGCTAGCAGCAAATTTAAATAATGCGAGAATAAACGTGATTTTGTGCATCCACCTGCATCAGCTGTGAGTGATCACGACCGGTTATGTTTTATTTTGGGACTGGGGTTTTGTTGAGGGTGGAAACATGAGAAGTGTTTGTTTGTGGACATCATTGACCTTCGAGCACACAAACACACATTGTTGAAATATTTGGAGGAGAACCTGTGCACGCGTTACATGTTTATTTACAGTACACCTGATTGCATCTGTGAAACATGACTGGTTCTTAAGTTAATCACACACACACTCACACGCACACACACACACACATCTCATAGACTTGCATGTATTTTATAGCAGGCTAACGATATATTCTGTCCCCTAAACCAAACCCTCATATAAACCTGTGCACTTCAATAGATTTAAAGATAAACATAATTTAGATGATTTATGAGCTTTTTTTAAACTAGTGAGGACCAGCTAAAAGGTTCTCACAAGTCGGTTTTATCAAGTTTTGCTATATTTGAGAGGACATTTGGTCCATGCAAGTATAGCTAAACACCCCCCCCCCCCCCCCCCCCACACACACACACAAACACACACAAACAGACATATACACACACACACACACAAACAGACATATACACACACACACACAAACAGACATATACACACACACACACACACAAACAGACATACACGCACACACACAAACAGACATACACGCACACACACACACAAACAGACATACACGCACACACACACACAAACAGACATACACCCACACAAACAGACATGCACACACACAAACAGACATGCACACACACAAACAGACATGCACACACACAAACAGACATGCACACACACAAACAGACATACACACACACACACAAACACAAACAGACACACACAAACAGACACACACACACACACAAACAGACATGCACACAGTTGAAATATATGGAGATCTTTGCCAAGAATAATAATAGAAAAACAAGGAAGATCTTCTGCTGTTTGGTCCAGAGGAGAGCCGGTGCATGTTTTCGATGTATATTTGCAGTACACCTGATTGTATCTTGGAAAGATTATGGGACGTTCAGTTCTTAAGTTAATCACACACAAACACGCACACACATAATCACAAACACTCACTTTCTCTCTCTCTCTTACACACACACACACAGTTTAAATAGTTGCAGATTATTTACGTGTATATTATCAAAACCTCAAAGAACATTCAGTTCTTTAGTTAAACACACCCACACTTATACACACTATTTATAACGTTTCAGAACGTTACCAAGCACATACAGGGATACAGACTTAATATCTAATAGTGTTTGGGCCAGAAAAGAGCATGTGGAGCATCTTTTTCCCTCCAGACACGTAAGTAGAGCGTTGATGAAACTGCGCATCGCATGCAAATGGTCAATATTAAGCAAACTGTACTATAAACTGCTTAAAGTGCCTGAATTAATTTAGTGTGTTTGTGTAAGTCGACATAATCGCCAATGAACCTCTAATGATGCCGTGCGATAGAGCTCTCAGTCCAGATGCTCTTTCCAAACAGCTTCAGGTGATGTAGATCAAAGTATGAGGGAATTATAATGCAAAAATACAAAATAAATAAGACACAGAAACGCTCTCAGCGACTGCTCCGCCGAAGCAAAACTTGCACGTCGAGCGACTTTTAATGCACATTTAATGCGTTATAGCTTTTATTGCTATATAACTGCACCGACTGATGCACGAATATAAGTATATTTTGTCTTTACTGCACTCGCAGAATTATAACCAAGTGAAAAAAATACACAAATATACAAAATACACTTATATTTGCCTCTTAAAGCAAGTCTAAATATCTTATATTTTGCTTCTCGGGTAAATGTGTTTTTAGACCATTTTAAATGGAAAACAAGACAAAAACACTTGATGATGAGATTTTTGCAGTGAATTTCTTCATTGAATTAAACTTAGAAAAATATTTTTCCCCTTTAATTCAGTGACTGTCATTTAGAGATTTTTAAAAGATGATTTTATCCTCTTTATTGTTAGTAAGCACCTTTTATATAACCTTTTAAGTCGGCGCATAACTAGGATAATACTTTAATCCTTTAATAATTGATTAATCATTGCAATAATCGTTATAATAATCTATTATCAAAATAATCGTTAGTTGCAACTAGGGCTGCAACTAATGTTTATTTTTATAATCGACTAATCTAATGATTATTAGAACGATTATTCGACTATTCGGGCGACTATTGCTACGATAAATCATCTTAATGACATTCACTGAATTAAAGGGGAAAAACTACTTATTGTTTAATTAATAAAAAATGTCACTGCAAAACAACCTCTTGTTCAAGTGTTTTTGTCTAAAAATCCTTAAAACAAGAAACATTTACTTGAGAAGCAGCATATAAGATATTTAGACTTAAATATTTGTCTGCCAGTGAAGTAAAGACTAAATATACTCATATTCGAGAAATAAGATATTTAGACTTATAAATACAAATATGCTGCTTCTCAGGTAAATGTTTCTTGTTTTAAAGATTTTTCGATATTTTAATATTATAAATATTATATTCAAAATTCTCCGATAACAGTCCGCCACTCGGATTGAGGCAAGTCACTACGCCACCACGAGGACTTGGAGCGAATTGGGAATTGGCCGTTCCAAATTGGGGAGAAGAAGGAGAAAAATATACGTATGTCAATTCATTTGTGTATATAAATTTGAAATTTTGATATCGCCAAAAGTTACAGTAACAAAGTTTTCAGTAAATAACAAAAATGGGATAGCAACCATTAAAACTTGGGGTGGTAACATGTCCCTCCTACTTCTAAAGATATTTTTAGGAAATTCAATAATATATTTTAAAGTAATGTACCAGATTCAATACTAGCTTAGCTCAATCAACAACATGTGTGGCATAAAGTTGTTTTCACGCATGGAGCACTTATTGCAGAACCTGGTGTGATTTATTCCTTAGTTTGGGTCGTTTCCGTATATATGAACACAACAATCACTCTTGGATTCACACCAAAATACTCAATGCATGTGACTTAAGTTTTGAAATGTGAGAAAATGCAACATTTAAAAAAATAAAAATGTTAGTGTCTGTTTCGAGCTACATGATGAAAACAAACAACAGGTCTGACAAGTCCTTCGAAACCTTTAGGTTTGGATCATTGGAAACGGTGTATTGGTCTGCTTGGATCACATGTGCCTTGTAATCCGTTATAATTCACTATACGGCCAAAATCACTGTATGTGGACACCCCCTTCTATTTAACGGGTTTGGCTATTCCAGTTGGGGTGGAAACTTTAGTTATGATCGTTAAAAGCATCATATCTTGAACTGTTATTGTAGTTGGTTGGACCCATTTTAAAAGTTCCATTTGCTGTTCTTTCAACTGTGTTTCTCTTTAGCTCACAGGCAGTCATGCTCTCTAAATTTGCCACCATGGCTGGGGTTACTGCTCACAAGATCAGCAAACACATCACCTTCTTCATAAATGACATTGCAGGGACTCCTGCCTCCGCCTTTCCACCCGGTCAGCCTAAACCTCTGTTACTGTTGATGCCGTGGCTGGGCTCCAGACCGCAGGCCATTGCAAAGTACTGTGAGATTTACTTTCGCACTGGCTTTGATGTGCTCGTCGTGGAAAGTGAAGTGAGCCAGTTCCTGTGGCCTCGCTGGGGGCTGGAGTACGGCGGACATGTGCTGGAGTTATTAGAGAGTGAGCGCTTCTCTCAGCGCCCCCTTCTGGTCCATGCCTTCTCCATAGGGGGATACACATTCTGTCAGGTGCTCATTCATGTGGCCAAAGACACCCAGCGCTATCAAGGCCTGACAAACAGGATCAGAGGTCAAATCTACGACAGCCTTGTCATGGGTTCACTGGAGCATATGGCTGTTGGTATGTAGAGACAGTAATGTGTGTTTATTTATATACTTTACCTTCCGGTTTGCACTTGTGGTGCATAGAGGTGGACCAAAATCTTATATCACAGTTTGAGTAATTAAATATTGTAGTAACAGTATTTTATTGGAAATTCAAGAACTAAACTGCTTCACGTTACACCACTTAATTACATGTTCTTTCTCAATTTGTCTTTATCATGACACATCCCACTTAATTATTGCATTGTTTTGTTTTATCGTCACTCTCAAATGTAAATATGTAAATGTCTGTCTTTAGTGAATGCCATCCATCCATCCCATTTCAGTCCTGTTCCATCCGTCCCGATTTCAGTCCTGTTCCATCCGTCCCGATTTCAGTCCTGTTCCATCCGTCCCGATTTCAGTCCTGTTCCATCCGTCCCGATTTCAGTCCCGTTCCATCAGTCCCGTTCCCAGTCCCGTTCCATCCGTCCCGATTTCAGTCCCGTTCCATCCGTCCCGATTTCAGTCCCGTTCCATCCGTCCCGATTTCAGTCCCGTTCCATCCGTCCCGATTTCAGTTCCATCCATCCCGATTTCAGTCCCATTGTCCCGATTTCAGTCCTGTCCCGATTTCAGTCCTGTCCCGATTTCAGTTCCATCCGTCCCGATTTCAGTCCCTTCCCATCCGTCCCGATTTTAGTCCCGTCCCATCCGTCCCGATTTTAGTCCCGTCCCTCCCGTCCCGGTTTCAGTCCCGTTCCATCCGTCCCGATTTCACTCCCGTCCAGTCTCGATTTCAGTCCCGTCCGTCCCGATTTCAGTCCTGTCCCGTCCGTCCGATTTCAGTCCCGTCCCATCCATCCATCCATCCATCATAACAGCTTCTGTATAGGAAAATACAGTACTATGATTATTAATAGGTACAAACAACTTAAGGAGAGTTTATATTTATGGGGAACTATTTTATTATGCCTAGTCTACTTCATTGCTGTGACTGGGGAAAGTAATGGCCGTGCTGAATTGTTACATTTAAGCTACTTTCAAAGAAAGATAGACTTAGTAGTACTCATTAATATTGGTAAACTTGTTAAAGTGACTTTACCGGAAAAGCTCCGTAATAAACACTATCAATCAGAATGGTAATCGCAATATTTCTGGGTAATGGTTGATTCAGTAAAGCATGACAACCATTATAAACTTCCACAATATTTACCAGTTAGTGAGTAATTGGCTACAAACCAAGGAACTCAAACTTTAGCCCCAACCTAACTTCAACCGTAGGACCTGAAACTGCTGGCTCCGCAGATTAATACATCTCGAACACCATTGCAACCACCTTAGCAATTGCCTAGCAACATCCTAGCAACCACATAGCTTCCAACCCTCTAATATCTCCAATTAAATTTGGATTACTTACAATTCAAACCCTAAATAATATTCAGACTTCAAGGCTTTCTTTCAGAGTCAAGGCAGCGTTCAAAGTTCTCATTTTCAACATTCTCTTTGTTCCTGTGTAATTATTTTGGATGGGATGCCGTTTTGTGTTTTTCTCCAGGAGTGGGTAAGACAATGTTCCCTCGGTTGGAAGGTCTCGTGAGGAGGGCCAGCCTACTGTACTTCCGTGCCTTTAAACACCAGACAGTCGACTATTTCAACACTGGAATCAATGTGTTCTGGAACACTCCTTTGACGGTGCCTGCTCTTTTTTTCTTCTCGGAGAACGATGCACTGTGCGACTACCAGAGCTTGGAGAATATGGTGGATGTTTGGAGGAATCGAGGCATAAATGTGGAGACCAAGAAATGGAAGAAGTCTATTCATGCAGGTCATCTGCGTACTCACCCTCAGGAATACCTGTCCACCCTGGAGACCTTTGTGCAGTCCCTCAACATGGTGCCTCTGAAGGCCAAAATGTGACTTTAGGATTCTGACTCTCACTCGAAACTTTTGGAATAGTTCACCCCAAAATGATTTACTCACCTTGTAGTGTTGCACCAAAACTGTATGACTTTGTCAAATCTTCAGATGTCTTTGCCCTATAATGAATGTGAATGGTGACTCCGAGCTATCCATCTCCAAAAAGGAAAAAGCAAATAAACCATAAAACCTCAGTAAAAGTAGGACTTGTGCACTATATTCAGTGTCTTCTTGAATCAGGAATCCTCATTTTGGGGTGAACTGTCCCTTTAAACATCAAGTTAGCCTGAAGTGCCTGATTTTATTGCTAAATAAATGTTAATATTTTATGTTCTTGGTTCAAATGGTACTAGATCAGCTTGCCACAGTCTTGCCATATTGGAGTGTTCGTCAACCCACTCCAGTGTTTCCAAATATGTGCATTAACTACATGCCATCATTTCCATCCAAATATACATATATCCCGTCTACAAGAGGAAACCGAGTGAATGAAGACCATGGCACTGTTGATGAACAAATGAGGAAATGTACTTTATACAGTCTGTGGACACTTATCCTTTTGGGTTATTGCACTATGTAAAGAAGCTGCTGTTTCAGAAGTGTATAAAGGTCAAGAGCTTCTTTTGTAATACATGAGTTTATACTATCATTTTGTATTAGATGTTTGTTGTAAACACTTCATAGAAGAACAGGTTTAACAGAAGGTGTTTAAAAGACATGTTCCTAATAAATCACGATAAATGGTCTGCACTTATATAGCGCCTTTTTAACCTTAGTGGTTATCAAAGCGCTTCACGCTGTGACTCATTCACACATCCACACACACACCAATGATGGCAGGGCTGCATGTAAGGTGCCAGTCTGCCATTGGGAGCAACTTGGGGTTCAGTGTCTTGCCCAAGGACACTTCGGCATGTGGAGTCATGTGGGCCGGGAATCAAACCACCAACCCTGAGATTAGCAGCCGACCCGCTCTACCACGCCACCACTTTTAGCAGCTATTGGCATGAATACACTTGGGTAATTAATATTTATCTAAAAGGTAACTTTAGCAGTACCTCTGTACACTCTTTCCATGGTAAAGATGACTTGACATTATTTCCAAATGTAGTAACAAGTATACAATACAAGTCTATAACGAAACGTAAGGTTTTACAATGTACTTGTTGACACAATCGTGCACTTCTTGTTGTGGTTGTAACATATCTGGATAAAATACAGATGGTTTAAGTATGAAGAAAGGACTTTACAATAATGTTTTTTGTTTTGCAAAAGTCTTTAAAAGTCGCCTGTGTCTTCAGAAATTCATGTTGCATCTATAAAAATGGGCGGGAATGTGGTGAAATAAATAATTTTTGTTTAGAGTCTTAAGGAAAACCATACATTGAATTAAACAGTGTTATGGTACTGGTTAAAGATGTATTTGTGTTGGTTGTCACGTATCTAGTACTTTGCCTCATGGGATTCCACTAGAATCCAGAAAAAACAAAGTTCATCACTGGTGAGTTGTGTCATTTGGTACCATTTCTAGAAGTGGGCAAAGGGTCGGCCATGTTTTTCAGTATTTTCAATCAATGTGAGGTGTTAAGGCAAGGTCGTTCAAGCATTGCAAGGATGCTGTGGATATACTGGGATGCTTATTTGATTTGGCTGCACACTTTGATTCTTGTGAAGTGCCAGAGGGCAGCAGAAGTACATAATATGCCTCCGACTGGCCATTATTGCACACAAAATAATAGGTCAAACCTTCACCGCCTGTATTTTACTTTCAGGACTGAATGGTCAGCCTTGCTGTTTGGTGGACTTATGGCACTTTTCCACGGCACGTTACGGTTCGACTCGACTCGCTTTACGTTTCTGAGCTTGCATTTCCACTGCAGTTTAGTGCCGCCTCAATGTGGGTGGGATTATAGGCTGATCGTCATAGTTACGCCACCTCTACTGCTGTGACATCATCTTAAACATGACCGCTAGCTGTTAGCTGCTAGCATTGTGCTGCATAAAGCAGTTGTTGATGGTGATTTTACACAAGTGTAACAGTTAACTTGGCCTGGTTGTTTTAGAAGCTTCCAGTAGCTGAGAAGCAGAGTAGAGAGTTAACGTAACAAAACGTACCATCCTCCATCGTGGACCAACGCCAGTCCAGCGCACTCTCCCTCCCATTGCTCGCCGGTTTAGATAGCGTCCATTTGGTCGAACCACTTCCACTCTTCCTTGATGGTTCTGTCGTCACTTTTAAGTGTTTTTTCTTTCCCCTACACTGTTGGGAGGTCCGGTGGTAGCCGTGTGCGGCCAACAGCTGAAACACTTCCTGAGTGTATTTTTCGTTTCGCTCATCGCTAACGAGAGGGACCCTCGTTTATTGACCACAGCGTGGCTTGGCGTACAGCCGTTTCTTTTTTCACAATTCGAAAGTCACGTGAACAAATGATACTGCTATCGCTATTGCTATGTTTAAAACTAGCGGGTTGATGTCGCGTGTCGGAAATCCAGTGATGCTGGTAGTGACGATTCTATCTGACCAATCAGTGATTTGCAGGGTTTTGACGTCACATTTAGTATCGGCTCGTCCCGCTTGGAACCTCGACCGAGGTGGGACTAAATAGTACCAGGTACCATCCACAGTGGAACACCCCCAAAAAAGCGAGTTGAGTCGAGTTGTACCGTGCAGTGGAAAAGCCCTTTAGATCTCAGTCTTAGTGAGTATTGGTGACTAACTTCAGTACTAACACACACACACACACACACTCAAGAACATATTTGAGCCTATTTTCAATGCTATAGCACATAATACTAAACTGGGCATTTTTTAATCATTAATAAAAAGTTAAACATTTTGGTTTTTTTTTAAATTAAATTTTGTTCTAGATAAGTTTCATTCAATTTAAAATAAAAAAAAGCCCGTAAATTACATCAAATAAATTTTTAGTTTAATTATCGGGTTATTCCGACAAGTTGGTGCCGTAAGTCCCCGATGCAAGTTATGGTATTTTTTTATTAATGATTCATTTCAAACCAATTACAAGTTGAATATGCTTGTTTAAAAAGAATAAAGACTTTTGATAATCTCAAGCAATGCTTTGGGCCAAAAAAATCAAACTTTAAATAATTGAAATAATTGTAATTTATTGGACTAATGTCATTTCCAAAATGTCCCCAGAGATGCTTCTTAAACATCTTTGCAAAAAATGAGGCCTAAACAATCACATTTCTGTTTATATACACAATTACATTTATGTATTTGTTGTAATTTGGTAAATGTGCCATTAACATTGAAAGAGGATGTTTTATATGTCATGACACTATAAACTTTAATCAAAGATCTATGCTATAAAACAAGAGTTTTCTGAAATGTGCCTCGTTTCTTTACTAATGTCATATATGCTCAAACATAATGTGTTTTTATATATTTGTCAACTAAAATAAAATGATCACTATAAGTTAACAAACGTGTTTGCTAGATGTTATTCGCAGAACAAGCAGAAGCTCATTTTACCCACTGAATCTTGTGGTTTTAATAGCCTAAAACCCCGTTTGTACATCCAGTGTATGTGAGCATTAAATGCATATTTCATTGAAAGTTCTTTGATTTTGGTATTGTCTAAAGAGGTCTGGATCACAAGTTCTGTGGTCTTCTGTATTGTTCTATAGGGTGCATTATCCTCTCTGTGTGCTCACGTTGGCAGATGAGTTGGACTCGGGACTGGCATCTTCTTAACTCTGTACAAGCACATAAGTTGGATATCCATGAATATGACGGCAATCAAATGCAGTTTAGCAGTGTTTTCTGAGACCTGTGCACTGGTGATCCACTACTGTACATGGTCAAATCTGTCAGTTGTGCATTTTTGATGCCACAGTATGAGCAGTATGTTGAGTAACTTATTTTGGCACATTGTTTTTCTCATTGCTGTCGACACTCGGCAGTATTTCAATGGAGTAAAAGTATTTTCAGATGAATCTAATTGGATCACATTTGCTGTGCACATTACTTAAGTTAAAGGTCTGAATCATGTCAAAACCGAAAATACACGTACTATGGAAGGGAAATATGTTGTGTGTTGGAGACATGGCGACTGTATTGAAGTTATTCTGGAATTGCTGAATGTGCCCAATAATAATTCTCTACAAGTCAAAGGACTGTGAAAACCCCAGCGTGCCATCAAACCCAAAAACCTGCAATAAGGTTGTTTAAACATGCAATAAGCTGATATTGGACTTTATTTCAGCGTCAAGATGTCGGGTTAAAATAAGTCATGTGAAAGTAGAAAGAAAAGTGTGTGTGTGTGTGTATTCTCTGTTTGCTGTATTATAGAGACCTGTAGGACAACTGAATACATGATGCAGATGCAAGTGTGTGAGTGTGTGTGTGTGTTGGTATGGATGTCAGAGTGAGAGTGTGTGTGAGTGTGTGTGTTGGTATGGATGTCAGAGTGAGATTGTGTGTGAGTGTGTGTGTGTGTGTGTTGGTATGGATGTCAGAGTGAGTGTGTGTGTGAGTGTGTATATGTGTGTGTGAAAACAACAGTGGCATTTAAAGGGTTAAAATCCTGAAAATGTACATTTGCAAGACCCTTTTATCCAAAGTGACTTACAGAGCACTTATTAAAGGGACAATCCCCCCGGAGCAACCTGGAGTTGGCTGTGGGGATCAAACCAGCAACCTCCTGATTACCAGTTATGTACTTTAGCCCACTACGCCATGACAATGAATGCATATATGGATGTTATGATCGGGACTGATGTTGGTTAAAATTAACTAATTGAAAGTGGAAAATAATATTACTATATATTATTACAACGGCAGTTTTTTGACGTGGACATGTTTGTCCTCTAAAGACCTCTGAGTAACAGTTTTTAAATGGACACATTGGGTTAAGAACATTCAAAATGCTAAAGTTAAAATAATGTTAAATATTACATTAGTCAAATAGTTCCGAGTTTGTTGTGGTGATCTACCAAAGCTTTGCGAATCGGTTCGATCGAGTCATTAACATCGGGTCAAGACCTCGTCGTTAAAATCCCCGTGACGTCATTACTGTGACTTCAAAGCGGCTCCGTCAGATGACGTTCTCTCGCTGAAACGATGATGGGACGCCCCGGTTATTCCGTCCACCAGACGATGGAGCGTGCAACTCAAAGCCTCGCTCGTCACCACAGGGATTTTATTGCGCATTTCGCAGCATGGATGTGTTCTGTTTTCATCTTGCGCGCGCCCGCTGTGTCCGCTGCTCTCGCGCGTCAGTGCAATGAGGTGAGCGAGCGTTCATTTAATGCGTGCATTGTGTTTATAAAGCGATCGATTAATGCATCTGTGACACTGTTAACCTTGCATATATGTGTTTATTGCTTTGGGATCAACCTCTTTACTGCCACGTGCGAGTCCGAATGTTGTAATAATCATCAAAGTAACAGGTGTTGCAATGAAATAATGGTT
>JAVLUX010000027.1:2455000-2490000 GCA_032164185.1 Moxostoma hubbsi | reverse complement strand
TATATTGAGTACCACCCTTAAAGGGAAGAACATAAAAATGAACCAGAAAAATTAATAATGGCTGTTTCCCAACATGTTTTCTTCAGAATATTGCTTATTTTTTATTTTACAGCTTGTATAAACAATCAAATTACATGTTTATTCTTGGAGTGTTTGTCTGATGTAAAATGTATAAGAGTTAGCATTGTTCGCTTGCTATTAGTTTCTCTCTGAATCTGATTGGTTCTTCTGTGCTAACTCTGACTTTGGCTGTTGCTCTTTATGCCCATCCATCAGCATTCACGTGTGAAGCGGGGGAGTTTCTAGAGATGTCTGCTCAGGAGTGCACTCAGTGTGCGGCTGGCACTTACTCTCTGGGTAGTGGGTTACGTTTTGATGAGTGGGACGACATCCCGCCTGGATTCAGCAACCTAGCCGCAAACCCTGATAACTCCCCTATTGGACAGAATGGGTCCACCTGCAGCAGGTGGGTGACATCATAGGGGGGGTGGTCAGACTTTTGAGGTTTTATTGGAAATTGCAGATATCGGCTGAAAAATCCATCTCAATTTGGTACATTTTAAAGGTGTTAATGATTAACATCCTCAAAATATATATATATATACTTAATGCCGCTAAAAGCTGTAGTCAATTCATGTGACCAGACCTGACGGTATTTGTGTTTTGTGAATGTGTGTTTCTCATGTCTTTAGTGCAAAGTGGACTGCACAGGGTTCGTATCTGGAGTCCAACAGGGATGAGTGTACAGTGACTCTGGTCTACACTGTGCACTTAAAAAAAACGGGCTCCGTGTCTTTCGAATATCAGTATATGGACAACGGCATCTTTTTCGAGTTCTATGTGAGTTTGAAGCTCTTTACTATAAAAGAAAAGGATCTGGAAACCCCGTTCATGTGTGTGAAAGATTAATTTCATACAGTTAGTGGATACTTGGTGTCATACCAAATTATTTTCTTCTGTATATTCACTATCGTTGTAGGCGTCGAAGCAACAAAAGTGAATGCATTTTTTGAGGCCATTGCCCAAATTTACTTATAAGCGTATCTTCTGAACGCAAAGTCCAAGCTTAACGAAACTTGGCAAACTTTAATACCAATCCATTTTGAGGATGCGTGCCAAATTTTGTCCAATTCTGCCCATAGGGGGCGCTACAGTTAAAAAAAACAATTATAACTCCTCAACCGTTTGATTGAGGAGGTTGGAATTTGGCATGCATCCTTTTGGGTCATGTCCTAACATATTGTTTGAATATTGTATGGATAACTCTACCAAAATGGCCAAATTTTAAAAGCAAATAACTTGTGTTATTATGAAATATGGCGTCCACTTACAGGTTGCCAAAATTAGGCTGTATACCAAATTTAATGAGAATCGGCCACGAGGTACAGGAAAATAAATGCAAACGCCATACCTTCAAAGTAGCTAGAGTACTTGGTAATGAAGTTACTTTTCCCTTTGGAGATCTTTCACATTTGGCAACTTTGCACATTATTTTCACTTTTCTAAATGGCTTGATATTGATCATTGGTACTCACAGCTTTATTAAATGTATCATTTTGATTGTTGGTGCTTTTATAATCGCTTCTTTGGGACAGATTCAGAATGACCAGTGTCAAGAGATGGACCAGGATTCAAATATAAAATGGATCAAGTTGACCAGTCATGGCGAGTGGGGAATACATAGTGTAAGTGAAATGGTTGTGTACATGACAAAACAAGCCTAAAATCAGCCTAAGCTGGTCTTAGCTGGCCAAGCTGGTTCTCAACTGGTTTAGCTAGGAGGCCAGCAGGTCTGCCAGCCTTGTGAGCTTAACCCTACCCACAAACCAAACCAGCCTGACCAAGCTGGGAGACCAGCTTAGGCTGGTTTTAGCTGCTTTATTGTTATTTTTCAGCAGAAAAAGCACAAAGGCCAAACTGAAGTCATTTTTGCACGCATATTTACATTTCATATTGTATCTCTCACTTCTGATCAGGTCAATCTGAATTCTGGGACTAACGTCCTGTACTGGAGGACTACCAGAGTAACACTGGGAGCCAAATCTGTCAAACCCGTGTTCTTGAGGAGCATCCGGATAGAAGGTGAAGACGTGTTATAAGTGCACCTCCACCTCACGGTCCCCCATCCTCATTGAGAGAGGAAATATTGTGTATATACACCTGTATTTTCCTCTTTCCCACAGGTGTGGCATACACATCCGAATGTTTCCAATGCAAGCCCGGGACTTTCAGTCATACCCCCGGTTTATCCTCCTGTGAGCCCTGTCCACAGGACTCCTACTCCGGTCGTGGGGCCAGCTCATGTACACCGTGCAATACAAAAACACACTATGCTTGTAAGTATGCCATAGGCACCCGTGTGTGTGTGTGTGTGTGTGTGTGTGTGTGTGTGTGTGTGTGTGTGTGTGTGTGTGCTTGCAGTAGTTTTGTTGATGCAGTTGTACGGAGTTGAGACGGTTATGTAGTTCATTGCCAGCACCACTTTACACCTGATAACAGCCACAACGAGCAGAACAAATTCCAGCGCTGGATCAGGACTCGTCATAAGACACACGGATGAAATGGAAAGTCCTGCTCAAGAACTGTAAATGTTGGAACATGTCGCAACATGCCCCATTATTAATGACATTTACATTGATGCATTTGGCAGACGCTTTTATCCAAAGTGACTTACAGTGCACTTATTACAGGGACAATCCCCCCGGAGCAACCTGGAGTTAAGTGCCTTACTCAAGGACACAATGGTGGTGACTGTGGGGATCAAACCAGCAACCTCCTGATTACATGTTATGTGCTCTAGCCACTACGCCACTCCACCACTCATTAGTAATGATTCATCTCTCATCTGGAAGCCTGTTTTTGCCACATAATGGTTTGGGAAATCCTAATTAAGAGATACTAATTAATATTTATGAGATGAAAAAATTATAATTATTGTATTCAAAGTCATTGTGGATTTTCTAAAGTTACAATTATGAAATACTACTTGATAATTATGATTTATCATCATTATGTCTGGCAATGTTATAATTTCCTTTTTACATCGTGATTCGGACTTATGACAATATATGACTATATTATGATAATTATCACAGTTATAAGATGATATACGGTCGTCTAAATGTCTTCGAACTTTTCTGTCATTTTGAGTTTTAATCTCATGATTATACAACTTTTTATATCAGAAATATGACAAACTATTAATTATGACTTTGTCTTATATGATTTAGCAACTCATTTCAAAATTAAGACTAACTATTTAATAATTGAGTTTTAATCACATCATAATTGAGTTACTATCTTATAATTAGATTTTTTTATATATATAATTATGTAACATAATTATGACTTTTAATATAATAAAATAACTTGAATTATGACTTGCTATATACAGTATATATACTGTGTGTGTGTGTGTGTGTGTATGTGTAATATATATTTGTTTTTTCTTTTAATCTCATATTTTTGACTTCTCAAAAATATGACTTTGAATCTAATAATCATGATTTATCTTGTAAAAGTTGCTGTTTCAATAATGACTTTTTTTTTTTTTTTTATCTTATAATTATGACACAATTATGATTTACAATGATTTTGACTTAATGTCATTATTGTGATCATCTCATAATTATGACTTTTTATATCATCTCAAAATAGATTTTGACTCTAATATTCATGACTTTTAGCTCCATAAATATTACTATTTAATAATTGACTTAATATCTAATAATTTAAAATTACTATGTAAAAACTCTGACTTTTTACATCATAATTTTGACCTTTTGAATTTATAATCATGACTTTTTATCTCATAAATATGACTTTATTCCCCCTGATGTGGTGGAAATGGGCTTTTTTTATAACTCCGCCCCTTTGAAAGGATTTGATTGCATTTGTCTTCCTAAACCATCAGCGTGTGCACAACGGGGCTCTTATGATGCTGTCTGTGTGTGTGTGAATGCATGATGGGATGATGTTGATTTGAGATGTTCTGTCTAACAGCTGAAGGTTCTGCCATGTGTAGGAGAAGACCTCCATGCTCAAACAAAGACTACATCCAGACCTACAGCCCCTGTGATATGAAGGGCAAGGTGAGCAATTTTAGAAACGCTTACGGTTCCAACATGTTATAACACCGTGCCACTGCCTAGAAAATCACCCCTTTATCGTTTATAGCAGTGTAGAGCCATGATGAATGTAACTGGTCACTGATCAACACAGTGTATTATAATATAGTATTGCATTGAATCTCCTTCTGCCATGGACTACATGCACACATAGGACGGGCCTAAGCACGCTCCCTCTCCCCAGACGCAGGTCATGTATAAGTGGGTAGAGCCTCAGATTTGTTTGGAAGATGCCCTGGGTGCTGTAAAACTGCCACCTTCTGGTCAGCATAAGCCATGCCCTCCATGCAACCCTGGTTTCTATAACAACGACTCCACTACCTGTTCTCCCTGCCTACCTGGGACCTTCTCTGATGGGGTTAAAGGTGATTCCCAGGATGTCCCTTTTAACCTCTTAACTATACAGTGAATATAAATGAAATGAATGTAAACATTGAATGTGTGTATGCCTTCCACAGCATGCCAGCCTTGCCCAGCTGGCACAGAGCCTGTCCTCGGGTACGAGTACAAATGGTGGAACGTGCTGCCTGTGAATATGAAGACGTCCTGCTTCAATGTGGGCAATAACAAGTGCAATAGTTTAAATGGTGAGAGAGTGCAGGAGGACAGTGTTGGGCTCATGTTTGTGATGGTCGCTGGTAGATGTCGCTGTTGCTCCATGTTTGTCATTCCAGCGTGTAGAATGAGTATCGTTTGGGCTGTTCCATGGATTCAAATTATATGTAATCAAATTAATTGCATGATGTGCTGATGTGAGATAGAATTATTTGCAAATAAATTCAAATTGGCCGTATAAATATTTGTTCAGAAAAGGCCACAAATGTGTTATTTTATGAATAAATTAACATATTCAAGTGGCAGTCTTAATAATAACCATGCATTTGCTGTGTGTGTGTATATTGTGTGTGCCTGTGTGTATATTGTGTGTGCCTGTGTGTATATTGTGTGTGTGTGTGTGTGTGTGTGTATTGTGTGTGCGTGCGTGCCTGTGTGTATATTGTGTGTGCCTGTGTATATTGTGTGTGCCTGTGTGCGTGTGTGCGTGTATGTATATTGTGTGCGCGTGCGTGCCTGTGTGTATATTGTGTGTGCCTGTGTGTATATTGTGTGTGCCTGTGTGTATATTGTGTGTGCCTGTGTGTATATTGTGTGTGCGTGTGTGTATATTGTGTGTGCGTGCGTGCCTGTGTGTATATTGTGTGTGCCTGTGTGTATATTGTGTGTGTGTGTGTGCCTGTGTGTATATTGTGTGTGTGTGTGTATTGTGTGTGCGTGCGTGCCTGTGTGTATATTGTGTGTGCCTGTGTATATTGTGTGTGCCTGTGTGCGCGTGTGTGTATATTGTGTGTGTGCGTGTGTATATTGTGCGTGTGTGTGTGTGCGTGTGTGTGCGCGCGTGTGTGCGTGCCTGTGTGTGTGTGTGTGTGTGTGTGTGTGTGTGTGTGTGTGTGCGCCTGTGTGTATATTGTGTGTGTATTGTGTGTGCGTGCCTGTGTGTGTGTGCGCGTGTGTGTGCGTGTGCTTTAGGTTGGGAGGTGGCGGGTGATCACATTCACTCAGGAACAGGTCGTTCAGATAATGATTATCTCATTTTAACCCTCCGAGTACCAGGATTCAAGTGAGTCTCCAAGCACCTTTACGCTGTCTTTAAGTGCTGCCCAAAATGCATTCTGTTCATTCAGTGTAATTATTAAAGCCTTGAAGTTCCACCAGTGTTGGGCAAGTTACAAAAAATATGTAATCCACTACACATGACTAATTACTACTTTTAAGATGGCTATTTAGATTACTTTGGCTATTACATCATCAAAAAGTAATCCGAATACTAATTACATTACTTTGGCTTTCTTAAAAACCTCACAAAGAAACGTTTTTGTTTTGCTAGCACGAGTTCAAAATATTGTTCTGCATGTTGTTGTTGTTATGGTGTGCATGGCCACAGCTTTCACAGGAATGCAAATTATGCATTGCTGACCTAAAGTGTTTATTCTTATGGAACGTGTGTTAAGACACGAGCTTCATGGTTTCTTGTGTCAGGTTGCCCATGTCATTGCATGCAACGTCTGGCAGCGAGTACGGCAGCATCACTTTTGAGTTTGAAACCATCTGCTCCGCTGACTGCGAGTTCTACTTCATGGCGGTGAGTTGGCGACTGTTTTCACAGGACTCCATCGCTTTTGCATTTATGTTACAGAAAATAACAAGATAAGACCTGAAAGCCTCTGTGGCACAAATGAGCGCCACCGTTAGCATTTAGGCTGTTTTCTTTACAGTTAGCCGTTGTTTACTTGTCTGTGAGCTTGTTTGGGTGAATATTCATGTTGAGTCTCCAGAAGCTTAGTGTAAAATATGCAGTCCAGTAGAATAAAGCATGATAAACAAATCATCTGCATAATATGTTCTCAACTATTGTCTATGGACAAGCGCATGCGTTAGAGCGCCACCTACATTTCACATCTGTATATTGTGATGGAAGGTGATGGAGAGAGAAATATTTTTCCTTGGACGTTCTGCCATCTAGTGGAATGAAATGAAGACTTTTTGCAGGGAGACTAGAACAGGAATTAATGTACCTGCTCGCTAAATTACAAAAAACAAACAAAAAATCCCCAAATATATATATATATATATTTTTCCCAAAAACAATTATGTGCATTATCTGTCGTCTGTCTGTCTTACTCTTTTCCATTCATCCGTCTATCCATCTATCATTTGCATATCCATCCATCCATCCATCCATCCGTCTGTCTATCCAATGTCTGTATCGTTCTTTATTTTGTTCTTTGTAAACTTCCTTACTTCTCTGTCTGTCTGTCTCATCCATCTGTCTCTCTGTCTGTCTCATCCATCCATCTGTCTGTCTGTCTTTTCCATCCATCCATCCATCTCGATCTGTCTGTCTTATCCATCCATCCATCCATCTCCATCTCTCTGTCTGTCTCATCCATCCATCTCCATCTCTCTGTCTGTCTCATCCATCCATCTCCATCTCTCTGTCTGTCTCATCCATCCATCCATCTCCGTCTGTCTGTCTCATCCATCTCCATCTGTCTGTCTCATCCATGTCTGTCTGTCTCATCCATCCATCTCCATCCATCTCCGTCTGTCTGTCTGTCTCATCCATCCATCTCCGTCTGTCTGTCTGTCTCATCCATCCATCTCCGTCTGTCTGTCTGTCTGTCTCGTCCATCCATCAAGCATCTCCGTCTGTCTCGTCCATCCATCAAGCATCTCCATCTGTCTGTCTGTCTTACCCATCCATCTCCATCCATCCATCTCTGTCTGTCTCATCCATCCATCTCTGTCTGTCTCATCCATCCATCTCCGTCTGTCTGTCTCATCCATCCATCTCCATCCATCTGTCTGTCTGTCTGTCTGTCTCATCCATCCATCTGTCTCTCTGTCTGTCTCGTCCATCCATCCATCTGTCTCTCTGTCTGTTTGTCTCATCCATCAAGCATCTCCATCTGTCTGTCTGTCTTACCCATCCATCTCCATCCATCTCTGTCTGTCTCATCCATCCATCTCCATCTGTCTGTCTGTCTTATCCATCCATCTCCATCCATCTCCGTCTGTCTGTCTCATCCATCCATCTCTGTCTGTCTCATCCATCCATCTCCATCCATCTCCGTCTGTCTGTCTCATCCATCCATCTCTGTCTGTCTCATCCATCCATCTCCATCCATCTCCGTCTGTCTGTCTCATCCATCCATCTCTGTCTGTCTCATCCATCCATCTCCATCTGTCTGTCTGTCTCATCCATCCATCTCCATCTGTCTGTCTGTCTCATCCATCCATCTCTGTCTGTCTCATCCATCCATCTCCATCTGTCTTTCTGTCTGTCTGTCTCATCCATCCATCCATCTCATCTGTCTTTTCCATGCATCTATGTATCCATCTATAGGTAATTGGTATTAAGGTATGTAAATAGATGCATGCTATAAGTTTGATGATGGAACAGTCAACTGATAAGTGTTGATCTTGTTTGTCGTTGTAGGATGTGAACAGGAGGAGCACAGGTGTAGTTGAATCATGGGAAGGAAGTAAAGCGAAGCAGAGCTATACACACATTATGAATGAAAACTCAACTGTTGATTTGACCTGGGCGTTCCAACGCACCAATCAGGCCAATGATGTAAGTAAACAATTACATTTTTAAACATTTATTATCATT
Source organism: Moxostoma hubbsi (assembly GCA_032164185.1). NCBI lineage: Eukaryota > Metazoa > Chordata > Actinopteri > Cypriniformes > Catostomidae > Moxostoma > Moxostoma hubbsi. The sequence continues at coordinate 2,481,699 of JAVLUX010000027.1, read as the reverse complement.
TCATTTGACATAATTAAATGTATATTTTATTTTTTAAAATGTACATTTATCTTTGTGTTTTTTTTTTATTGCATAATGTAATGACATTCATACATTTTAAGTCTGGCTTAATGAGCCATTGACTTCTCATGTCTCTCTCTCTCTCTCTCTCTCTCTCTCCATCAGGTGCGTCAGTATGTAAATGACATGGTGAAGATCTACTCTGTTACTGTCACTAATGCCATGGACGGGGTGGCGTTGGCATGCCGGGCGTGTGCGCTTCAGTCTCAGAAGTCCGGCTCTTCCTGTGTGCCCTGTCCCGCTGACCACTACATTGATAAAGAGACCAACCAGTGCCAAGAGTGCCCGTCTGACACCATCCTCTCTGGACATCCAATCAATGGCAAAGAATCGTGCCAACCGTGTGGGCCAGGAAGCAAAAGCAACAAGGTATATTTCACCTACTCTTTTTTTGACTTTCTTCGCACCATTTCTCTTTTCCTATATGTGTATATTGAGACGTAGCCTTTTTTCCATGGGGGCATGGGCAGGAGAGCAGGAAGAGGTGCATAATTAATAAGCCTCGTTCTGACAGCGGTGGATGAAGCACACCTGATGTGAATAATGCATCATCACCGCTGTCTTTAAAACACAGAGCGCACCTCTTCTCTGGGAGCCGGCTTTATATGGGCATGTGTGCACACAGGCATCCTCGCACGGCCAGGACCAGAGCTGGCAGGGTTCAGACGAGTGGATGCACCGCCGAACCCGCTCCTCGGACCCCTGGATGAATTAAATGAGTCGCCGGGGAGAACGCCACATGTCGTGGCCGCCTTCCCATCTCACCTGCCCAAAGGACGTTTGGTCCGTTTAGGATATTGCGTGTAGTGTGTTTTTAAGGAATAAAGCAAGTGATGCATTCTGCAATATTACGTTTATGTTATGCATAATGCTGATTAATCTCACATACACAGAGATTCAGTGAGTTCTTTCTTGATTTTTCTTACAGGAGCACAATGTGTGTTTTAGTGACTGTTCATTCACATACATTGACCAGAATCGGACACTTCGGTACGACTTCAGCGCTCTGTCCTCTGTCGGGTCCATAATGAATGGGCCGAGCTTCACTGCAAAAGGCACAAAGTACTACCACCTCTTCAATATCAGCCTGTGTGGAGCAGAGGTACACACACACACACACACACACACACACACACACACACACACCTGAATGCAGAATGTTATTTATCCCTCTCTGGGTCTATTTCAGGGTCGCAAGGCAGCCGTCTGCAGAGATAATGCCACCGATCTGTCCAATGAGGACCCTGACGGTGGTCAGCTGGGCAGTTCAGTGGAGGCGTTTATCTGTCAATCAACAGTTATCCCTCCAGATGGCCGGGGCTTAAAAACAGCCCTCTCTTCCCAGTCCATCAGCCTGGCAGACACATTTCAAGGTGTCAATTTCACAACGCAAAGAAAACTAGAGAATGTGTTCCAACTGTGTGTGCGTAACTTATTTACTAGCCATATTTTCAGTGCTGGGTAGCAATGGATTACATGTAATTTGGATTATGTAATCGGATTACAAAACCAATATCTTGTAATTAGATTACACTTTAAAATACTCCTAATCAGATGAGTTACTTTTTGTGGATTACATGATTACATATTAATAAGGCAAAGGCAGTAAATCGTTCAAAATATAGTGATTTCTGTGACCGCTGAAGGGTGTGTGTGACATCATAATAGAGACATTCATTTGAATTTGTTAAGCAGAAAAAAACATGTTACATGTTACAAATGACCTTGTCGTCTTTACTAACTGAATGTACTACATGAACACGCTGTATGCGTGTGTTTGTGCCGTAGGAGCAACCGTGGAGAAATCCCTCCGTGGAATATCCACCAGACCTGAACTCTTCCCATCTCCATCCGAGAGAACTCCAGACATTCACTTCTTCTATCGGTATCTGCACAGATTCCTTCCATTAAACTCCAAGTGCCTCTCATAGACCGCTATCTGGGGCTTTAGTTTTAGGGGTTTCATAATATGGTGTGAGGTTTTGTGTGTTTAATGGCGTGTTTTATTTGTGAAGTTCTCCTCAGGTCACGACCTCATGTCCGAGAGGCAGAAATGCAGTGGTTACACTGCGCTGTAATCCTGAGAAAACAGCGAGGGAAGACATTTCTGTACCCAGGTACACACACACACACACTCGCACTCACACAAATCACGCGCACACTCGCACTCACGCGCGCGCACTCACGCGCGCGCGCACTCACGCGCGCGCGCACACTCGCACTCACGCGCGCGCGCACACTCGCACTCACACACACAAAACACACACTCACTCACACACACAAAACACACACTCACTCACTCACACAAAACACACACACACACACACACTCACTCACACAAAACACACACACATTCACACACTCACCCACACAAAACACACACACATTCACACACTCACACACACAAAACACACACTCACACACACAAAACACACACTCACACTCACACAAAACACACACTCACACTCACACACACAAAACACACTCACACAAAACACACACGCGCGCACACACTCACACAAAACACACGCTCACGCGCGCACACACACACACACACACACACACACATAAACTCTCACACAAAACACACACACACACAAACTCTCACACAAAACACTCACTCACTCACACACACACACACTCTCATTCGCTCACACGCACACACACACACACACACAAACTCTCACACAAAACACTCACTCACTCACACACACACACACTCTCATTCGCTCACACGCACACACACACACTCACACACACACTCTCACTCGCTCACGCACGCACACTCTCTCTCACGTACACGCACACACACACACTGAACATGGGAGGATTGAGTAAAACAATATTGAAGCACATTTGTTTTAATTATGTCTATGGTTTGTCCTCATTTAGTTAAGTAAGTGTGTGTGTGTGTGTGTGTGTGTGTGTGTGTGTGTGTTTACATGCATTGTGAGGTTTACAAATTCTTTTAATTTATGATTAAAAAATGTTTAGTTGTTCAAATTGCAGAAGACTGCATTTAGGGGCTGTTCAGACCGAACTGGTTGTTGTGCTAAATAAAGGCTAGAGACAACGGCACGAACAGAACAGAACGCAACGTCTCGAGATACATTTTTAACAATCAGTGTCTTTGATTTTATTGTTTGTTTCTGCACTATGAACAATGAGCGGACAAGCTGTGATTCTCACGTTGATCATCCGCAATATAAATTAAAACGTGTTTGATTTAGTTTATTGTGCACCTGACGCTTGCTCGGATACAGTTCTGAACCGTGTCAGCGCTTAATATAATATTATTTGACAGGTAGGGTGGGCATTTTTTAAGTCATGGAAGGAAGGATTCTTCTTATTTTTATATTATAATAAGGCCTGTGGGCTAAGCTCCAGATGTCACTGAAGTGTAGCGATGCCCCTGGGCACGACGGTCAAAGATGTCCGTCGAGAGCATTTATCAAATAAAAGAGGTATACGTCCACACGGATACGGTTTCAGTAGCTCATGACATTTTGCTTCTACAGTGTGCTCAATGGTGGTTTGCTCTGGACTAACTGTCCCTGTTTGTGTCAGTGAGTGTCCAGCAGGGACGTGTGACGGCTGCACATTCTACTTCCTGTGGGAGAGCTCCAGTGCCTGTCCACGCTGTACTGACGATCACTACCACGCCATAGAAGGAGCCTGTAAAGGAGGAGTGCAGGTACTGCAGTTTCACTAGTTCCATCGCTAATCTCCACTATACATTTCTTTAATAAACATGTGTTCCTTAAGTTAATAGTTTTAAAAGGGTTATATTTCAAAGGACGGTTCTGACCATGCTGAGTAGACCAGCTTGGACCTTCATGAACATCTGTGCCAGTCCAGGCTGGTGTATGGTGGTCTAGCTGGTGAGTCGTAAAATGCTGGTCTTTCTGGTGGTAGAAAGGATAAAAAACAGTGCTGACATGAGTGGCCCTAGCTGAATGACCCGCTCCGCCCTTTCATCGTTGTCGCCACACCTCTGAGGGTCATCCTTCAGCCAGGCTCACAATGGGAGTGGGTAGGAGAGAGGAGAGGTGTAATTTAATAAGGCTCATTTGGGCAACAGATGATGAGATGCACGTGCAAACGTCCTGGCAGGTTCAGTAACGGATCGGGGAGGGTACCAGCTGAGTTGATCCGCCGCTGGACCCACGGTTTGAATTAGATGCGACACTGAAGTAGAGCATGTGTTGCCGCCGATGGGCCAGGATGTCGGCCACCCTTCCCCTCGCAAGCTCCGGCCCCAGGATATCCGAGCCGCTCTAAAGATGCCGCCGCCCCCTAGCACCTGGATTCAGGAGGTGAGCGTGTTGTGGCTGCTAGACCCTCCAACAAACATGCTCGCTTTGCTGCGGTTAATGACTGTGGTCCACTCTGGCGAGTGATTTCGATCTCAACACGTTGTTTCATGCAAAAGCCCCTCACACTTCTGTTCCCCTGAATGCTGTTGAAGTCTTGCGCTTAAACGGCTGTTTGCGAGCTCATGCATGAGGCAGCGCTGCGATTGGATGGGCGTGTTCCTTCTCGTGAGTGTTGTATACTGTCCTACCAATCTTAACTCTGTATTCTTCCGGATCCAGACTGTTGCACTCTTTTCGTGGCCCGCCCTGAAGCCTTTTCATTGGCTGAAACATGCATGATGATTAACGTGTGCTTTCACCATCAGGACACCGTTTACGTGTGGACCGAACCTCGCTGGTGTACTGGCGGGCTGTCTCTCCCAGTGAAGAGATCTTTTCCATGTAAGACGATAGATTTCTGGCTCAAAATGGGAGCCGTGCTTGGAGCGCTCTGTGCCGTTTTACTCGTCTCTCTAACCTGCTACTTCTGGAAGAAGAACAGGAAGTATGATTCCTCTATAACTCCATTATTACAAATACAGTATGGAAATATGTGATGATTGCGTCCTACATGTGCTTCTCTGCTTCTGGGTTCTGATAGGCTGGAGTATAAGTATTCTAAGCTTGTGATGTCAGCCAATAAGGAGTGTGAGTTGCCGGTGGCAGACAGCTGTGCTATCATGGAAGGAGAGGGCGAGGAGAACGAGGAAGAGGAAGTGGGTTATCCCAACAACTCCTCTCTTCTGGATAAGCTAAAGGCTATTGCCACCAAGGTCAGTTATAACATGGCACAAAGGTGCAAATGCACTTCTAACACACCAGTCTTATTTTCACATTCCATCTGCACTTTTTATTCTATGAAAACATGTTATCGAACGTTGAACATCCTAATTTTAAGATGAAATGGTTAATGTAGTGATTTTTTTTTTTGCGTCATTTTCATCGTGCAGGTTTAAAACCAACATCGAGTCAACATCACATGGTGTGACATGTCCCTGTCCTATAGTGCAATGTCGCGTCATCAGTGTCTCATAATTATTAATGACACTGCGTGGCCTTATCCAATGAGAATGGGCTAATGGTTATTTAAAAAACCACTTGGAACAGCTCTTCAATCTCTCAATTGCCTCCGTGTCAGATGAGAGAGTCGTTAGTAGCGGGACTTGAGTCCAAACCCACTCCCCCCCCCACCGCGTGCCGCTGACAGAGGGACAGGACAGTCTGTCAATCATTGCCAAAACCATTGTTGGCAAAATGTTAGAGCAGCATGTATTTATTAACGTGAGTGTTTCTCGAGAAATGTTGTGAGGTGGAATGTGTCTGACTGGGGCTAATTTGCGTCCGTCCGTCCATCCATCTATCTATCCCTATTTCTGTTCCTTCCATCCATCTATCACTATTTCTGTTCCTTCCATCCATCTATCACTATTTCTGTTCCATCCATCCATCCATCCCTATTTCTGTTCCATCCATCCCTATTTCTGTTCCATCCATCCATCCATCCCTATTTCTGTTCCATCCATCCCTATTTCTGTTCCATCCATCCCTATTTCTGTTCCATCCATCCATCTATCACTATTTCTGTTCCATCCATCCCCATTTCTGTTCCATCCATCCATCTATCACTATTTCTGTTCCATCCATCCATCCCCTCCCTATTTCTCATCCATCCATCCATCCATCCCTATTTCTGTTCCATCCATCCATCCCTCCCTATTTCTCATCCATCCATCCATCCCTCCCTATTTCTCATCCATCCATCCATCCCTATTTCTGTTCCATCCATCCGTCCATCCCTCCCTATTTCTGTTCCATCCATCACTATTTCTGTTCCATCCATCCGTCCATCCCTATTTCTGTTCCGTCCGTCTGTCCATCCTCTATATTTTGTCATATTTACATGATCCCTTTGGAAAAAGCGGATAGGGTCATATTTAAAGCTAAATTATGTATCCTAGAAGGCTGCATAGAATTGCTGCTTACCTTTTGGAAAATTCTTCACAACTGTAATGAGCCAACGAGGCCTTAAATTGCCATCGAGTTTGGCAGATCATTCGTTAGGGTGGAGAACAACATGGACTCATTCTTTAATAACCGTGCTGAAATCTGTGCCGTACAGAGGCTGTTGCAGGTCATTTGTCTTTGTCTAACAGGCCTGGCTTACCGCAACTCTGTTTGATTTGTAGGCCGGTTGTCTTGATAAACACGCGTTGTCCGCGGACAGTCCTTGACCTTTGCAGGGCAGGCTTTTCAAAGGGATCCGACCGCGGCGAGGAGGGCGATTCTGCGCTCCGTGTACATTTGTTGCACCCGCGTTCACTCATTTTTTCCCATTTCAGCTGGGTTTTCAAAACTGTGTTCCTGTTTCTAGGGCAACAACAAGAGTGCTGATGCCGTCCAAATGCAGTACTCCCATACGGAGAAGTCTGTGTGGGGATAGAGGAAACGGGATACAGAAAACAACGGAAGTCTTTTCCTGTTGGATATGACACGCAGTGGCCTTAAGACATCAAGGGTGGAAGTTCTGCCTCAGGAAATGCAAATAAATACTCTCTGAATATTTCTGTCATGTTTGTCTTCAGTTTTTTATGTTGTCGTTTGTTTTATAAATGTTGTAAGTGTGGACCCGTTTCTGTAAGCTTTTCAGAACAACAGCCGCGGCTTTACACGAGTCCTGCTTGTCAGAGCGAATGTAGCCAAGGGTCTTGCTAAATGCACAAATACACAGAGACGTTAAGCTTTACTCTTCTAATCCCATCTAAACAGCACTCGAAAGCCATGTAAAGTGTGTTGCGTTCAAGCATGACCAAAATACGGTTTATTTTTTCCCCTTTCTTTTTTGGCTCAACTAAACCATTTGACTGTGACCGTGACGTCCCAAATGAAATATGACATGAGATGAATAAAGTCTGTGAATAAAGAGATTATAGAGAAGCTGGAGTCAGTTTTGTTCAGTGGTTTTTCATCATACCTCTGTGTTGTGCTGTTTGACTGACTTCAGTTCTAAAACAAATAGGAGAGATTAGAGGAAAAACTGTTTTTCTGTGAACTGAACTGGCGAAACATTTGCTAGATTTGCCACCTAATTAAGGAGCATAAAGGACTGCTGGTGGGGTTTTATTCATGGGATTTTAAGACCCATCAACATTAAATCTGCTGCAGGGAAAGGTCTGTTGAGACCCATATCGATTCTGGATTGAGGCATTAAACTGTCTGTTCTGAAGTCATTTATGTTGGCAATATTATGCATCATTTATGCATCAGTTAATTGTGATTTTTCTCCATTTTTGTATGTTTGCAGTGAAACAAACCTGTAATTCTGTTCAGAAGCTCATGATATTGTTTGATTTTGATTTAATGCACATTAAACAATTTTGCACAATCAAATGAGGACTTCTTCAACATTGTCCATGACGCAACATGTTTCTTGGTCATTGTACATCACTGAATCCCATAATTAAATGCAGCACATTTTTTTTTCAGTACAAAGACTTTCTGATGTCTTTTGCATTGTTTCGACCTAAATCAATGCAATGGGGTAGACTATTTATTGCCCCAAGCTTAAAGTAATATTCCAGGTTAAATTAAAATGCATTCAATTAAAAGATGAAAAGTACTGTAATAGTCTTTTTTTGTGTAATGTTGCAGCCAGTCTTTCCATTTATTTTATTGTGAATTATGTAATCCAGTCAATCTCAACCGTCTCCAAACAGGGATCCAAAAGATTTTGGTTCACTGTCCTTTTCTGTATCTCTTGGCACCATTTTGTGGTCCGTTCTGCATAATGCGGCGGCTCATTTTAGCTAATCGCGGCCCATTCGGCAAGTTTTGTGGCCGACCCACCGGCCCACTCGGCTCTCCTGTTGGCCAGTATGCCCCTGATCGGCCCAAAAGTGCATTGGCCCACCGGAAATAACAGTCCAGCCCTGGCGAGAACCACATTATAGCGCCCACAAGGAGGTTAACCCATCATGACTCTACCCACCATAGCAACCGGACCAATTTGGTTGCTTAGGAGACCTGGCTGGAGTCACTTGGCACACCCTGGATTCAAACTCGCGACTCCAGGTGTGGTAGTCAGCATCTTGACTCGCTGAGTTACCCAGGCCCCCTAAACCTCTTTTTAAACCATCCCGAGACAAAATGCAAAACAAAATTACTGTACGTGCTTTATCGTACATTTCTCTGCAGTTTCCCAGTGAAATGTCCAGCGGGGGGCGCCAAAAGCGAGTGAAATTGTGCTGTATTCAGACAAGGTGAATGTTAGTAGTGGATTGAATGAGTAAAACAGACCTGCCTAAACATAACCAATAGTGTCCTAAAAGCAAATGAGCGGTAAATGAAACGCACATCCTTACCCTAAACCTAACCATTAGCATCCAAAAACGAAATGTGAAATGAAAAGCTCATTTTCCGACGCAACCATGTAATTTCGTGGCACTTCTGTGACACTCGTCTCATTTGTCAGCTTGAGACTTTGGCTTGTCTCGAACCGCGGTCCAAGGTCCAACACTCAGGTGAGTGTAAAGAGTGGTGCTGGTGTAGTGGTCTAATGCACATAACTGGTAATCAGAAGGTTGCTGGTTCGATCCCCACAGACACCACCATTGTGTCCTTGAGTAAGACACTTAACTCCAGGTTGCTCCGGGGGGATTGTCCCTGTAATAAGTGCACTGTGAGTCACTTTGGATAAAAGCGTCTGCCAAATGCAGAAATGTAAATGTAGACCCCATCGAAAGCTATTATTTCCCTTGTTTTATGCCCTTTTAACGTGTTTTTCCTTGTCTATATTTGGTTTCATTTTTTAACACTTATTTTCATTGTGGCTAACTGTGCTTCCTTGGTTGCTATAAGGTTAATATAATCCAAAAAAACACACTTACGGAATATTGTGAACCTCTTAATAAAAGCATGAAAACATAGAAATCGCATATCTCCATAGATATTTTATCTTTAAAATCTTTAGATATCCCAGGGTTCCCTCAGTCATGGATAACCTGAAAATATCAGGGAATTTTGAATGCCTGTTTCATGGAAATTCATGGAAATGAATACATTCTCAAAGGTCACGGACATTTCTGCATTTTTCTAGTTTTGATCTGCTCTAAAATGAGCTAGATATTGTTATGGTGTAGAGTGAAACTTGCTCATGAGCTAAAGTGACGTTCAATGTGTCAGTTGTGTGCGTCTTTTTCTTTCGTCAATGAATTGGACTATTGGTCAAATCGAGTCATTGGCAAATCGGCATGAATCAAAATAACTCTCGATCACAAATGACTGGAAACCTCTTGTGGAAATGTATTGGTCAAGAAGGGTGGTATATCTTTTGTATCTTTGTTTTGTGCCCTCTGACAGTTTTAGAGCTGCTGATACAGTATTTTACTAAACAATGGTGCAGGTACACAAAGCACTCCACATTAGAAAAGCTCTACCTTTTCCTCTCTGAATGTCACATCTGACTATCTTCCTCTCTGACTTTCACTTTCACTCATTCCTGTCCCTCCCCGTCTTTCAGGACTTCAGATGTATTGTTGTTCGAAGTGGAGAGGTCGTGCCTAACCTGGAAAAGTGCAGCGGTGCTGATATCTCTCATAAAAGCCACGGCTTGCAGCCACAGCCAGTGGAATCCCACTGAGAACGAGAAAAGTGTGATGTGCACAATTCACCCCAAAACTCCCTCGCTATCTCTCTCTCTCAGCCATCACTTCACTGCCAGCCTTCTCCTACACCTCACTCGCTCATTCATGCCTTTCTTTCCCTCGGAAGAACTCCTGTGGCTTATAAAAGGGAAGGTTTTCAGCACTTCCAATGTATTATTCTGTCCAGAAAATCCCTGGCAAATATTGCAATCCATTTTCCCCACTCATAATCTCTACTTCGTCCTCTTTACAAGACCAGAAGCCAGTTGAATGGACATCATCAGAATCATCGAGAGAGAGACATATGAACCCGTCCTATATAAGTGCTTTCACAGACATACCTGACACATCATTGCCAAAGTAACATTTCCTGAAAAGAAGCCACAGTGCAACTGATCATGATCTTTGTGAACTAATTGCAATGAAGGAAAGCTATAAATGGACTATTGATAGTGAACCCAAATACATCAACACAATAAACTCTGCAGAAATAACTAACCTCATCAAGAGATTCCAGCCCAGCTTAACAGATGTAAAGAAGGGAGTAAAGCTATATTTGACTAATCCGCCACCAAAGCAAACCTTATCAAAAAAAGCAAAAAACAAAGACCTAGGCACAATAAGCAAAACTGATGAATGTATGAATGACACCTTTCCAAATCTGGACATACCTGACGGGTAATCTGGCATACCGGGCATTTTTCCAGGTGGGCTGACACACGTTGGGGCCGATCAGGGGCGTACTGGTGGGTTGGACAGGCCGAATGGCCTGCGATACGCTAAAATGAGCCACCATGTTATGCAGAAAAGGACCGCAAACCCCCCCTCTTGACATATTTTGGGGCCAGTTGCTATGTAAATTCCCGGGCCGATTTCTCTTCCCAGTCCAGCCCTGCTACAGTATATAAAATGGAAATATCTAGAAAGATTTAAAACTCTTTACAAAGATCCCCCAACAGTTACTGACCATGAGCATGCTTGAAACACTAGAATCAGCCATCAAAAACAGCTGGAACCCTCTAGATTACAACCTCACACTAAAAGAACGGACACATACACTTCAATAGTGGCCCATTCGACTCCATTTGGCATGAAGGACTATACTATAAAATTCTCCAAACTGGTGTAGGTGGTAAAGTGTTTGATATCATTAAATCTATTTAATTGAACAATAAGTGTGCTATAAAACGTGCCAACAATAGAATACTTCACTCGGGGCCGTGGGGTGAGACAGGGTTGCAGTTTAAGTCCCATTTTTTTTTAACATTTACATCATTGAATTGGCAACACTGGAACAATCTGCTGCTTCTGGCCTCACCCTGAACAACACCGAAGTGACGTTCCTCCTGTATGCAGATGATCTGGTGTAGCTGGCACCCACCGCTGAAGGTCTATTACATTTTGTAAATGCCTTAAATCAAGCCCCCATCAAACACTCCACCATGAGGCATTTAAAAAAAAAAATGGAATTCCCAATGCGCTTTTGGCCCTTGTAGTGGCATAGTGGCTTGCCTCAATCCGGGTGGCGGATGTTTGAGTCTATCAATCTGCACAGGGCCGCCGCTGGCCAAATTGATGCCCTACGCAGAGTCCCAGGTGGATGGGGGGACGGCTCTCCCACATGAGCGTGAAGCGATCTTCTGTGTTCCGCAACTGCTTTCGGGTCCTTGAATAAAGTATAATGTGCGAGTAAGGGCAGCCGGTGGACATTCTGGTGCCCCCCTAGGGAGTTAGTGCCCTACGCAGACTGTGTAGTCTGCTTATAGGGAGCGGCGGTACTGAATCCTCACATCTTATTACGTGACTTGTTGAGCATGTTACCGCAGAGATTTGCCACATGTGGAGGCTTCACGCTATTCTTCGCAGCATCCACGCACAACTCGCCACGTTACCACATTATAGCGACCATGAGGAGGTTACCCCAACGTGACACTACGTACTCTCCACCCTCCCTAGCAACCGGGCCAATTTGGTTGCTTAGGAGACCTGGCTGGAGTCTCTCGCAACTCCAGGGTTGACAGTCAGCGTCTTTTCTTGCTGAGCTACCCAGGCCCTCTTACCATGAAGAATTTTTAGACCAAAACAACCTTGATCGTGATCATTACCTCGCCTAAGGGAGACTTAAAAAGTATTGGCTCCCAGAGAAAACAGGACGTGTTCACTGCCAGAATGGAGAGGTTGAAACAGAGATGCACTTTCTCCTCCACTGTGGAAAATATCAATTAATTAGAAACACATTCTTCACAAAATAGTCAATCTATACCTATACCTGTATATTAATGTGTATCAGTTACATGTGATTTTAAATATTTACATACAATGCATTTGTTTGTTAATTACTGTGTTCTAGATATCCACATTTAAATCTTTTGATTATTGTTATACACATTTCTGCTCTGTTTGATTTGATGATAACGTTTGCTTTGGCAACATTGTAACATACAGCCATGCCAATAAAACATTGCCCACAATGTTCAGTGGGGTCCAAAAGTTTTTGCCGGTTTTAAGGAGTTTGAACATTTAAAACAAAGTTATAATGAAACCAACAACAAAGAAAGAAATGCTCTGCACTGTTTCTGGGTGATTAATCAAATGTTAGCGAATTGGTGACATTGAACTTGTTAACTCCTTTAGTTATGGGACATGGCTCAATGGTGTGATGTTTATTTATTTTTTGTTTGTCTGTGGTTTAAACAAAATAAAGACAGTAAAAAAAAGCTGAAATTCTTGAAAAGAAAGAAATGTTGGCATCTGTAGTTTGGAATAATCGTTTATTATGATTTATAAACAAATATTTTTTTATTTTTTTTTTTTATTTATTTTTTTTACAATTGCTAACAACCTTTTGTCCAATTTTTAGTCACATTTCAAAACTCTAAACACAATTAGCACTGATAAGCATTTTTGAATGAACATATAATTGAAACATTGAGAAATTGCAGATTTACTGTAAATTGTGTAAAATGCACCAACCACAGCTGATTCCAATCACAATCAGAGACATAGCCAGGTGTTAAAGATCTTTCCACGGATATACTCTTTGGATTGGTTTTGTTAATTGTGGATACAGAACAACACAGAGGAGCAGAGCGAGAAAAGATCATGTCTGGATGGCGAGAGGAGTAGCTTGACCAGGGAGAGGAATACAAGGAGAGGCAACTACTCCTCTCGCCATCCAGACATTATCTTTGCCATCCAGAGAGAGGAATAGTTGGACCAGGGAGAAGGGTGGTTGAACCAGGGAGAGCAGTGGTGGGACCAGGGAGAGGAATAGTTGGACCAGAAAAATAAATAGTTGGACCAGGCAGAGGAGTAGTTGGACAATGGAGAGGAATACTTGGAACAAGTAAAGGAGTAGTTGGACGAAGGAGAGGAGTAGTTGGACCAGGCAGAGGAATACTTGGAACAAGTAAAGGAGTAGTTGGACCAGGGAGAGGAGTGGTGGGACCAGGGAGAGGAATATTTGGACCAGAAAAAGAAATAGTCGGACCAGGCAGAGGAGTAGTTGCACCATGGAGAGGAATACTTGGAACAAGTAAAGGAGTTGTTAGACCAGGGAGAGGAATAGTTGGACCAGGGAGAGGGGTGGTTGGACCAGGGAGAGGGGTGGTTGGACCAGGGAGAGGGGTGGTTGAACCAGGGAGAGGAGTTGTTGGACCAGGGAGAGGAATAGTTGGACCAGGGAGAGGGGTGGTTGGACCAGGGAGAGGGGTGGTTGAACCAGGGAGAGGGGTGGTTGGACCAGGGAGAGGAGTTGTTGGACCAGGAAGAGGAATAGTTGGACCAGGGAGAGGAGTAGTTGGACCAGGGAGAGGAATACTTGGAACAAGGAGAGGAGTAGTGGGACCATGGAGAGGAATACTTGGAACAAGGAGAGGAGTAGTGGGACCATGGAGAGGAATAGTTGGAGCAGGAAGAGGAGTAGTTGGACCATGGAGAGGAATACTTGGAACAAGGAGAGGAGTAGTGGGACCATGGAGAGGAATACTTGGAACAAGGAGAGGAGTAGTGGGACCATGGAGAGGAATAGTTGGACCAGGGAGAGGAGTAGTTGGACCATGGAGAGGAATACTTGGAACAAGGAGAGGAGTAGTGGGACCATGGAGAGGAATACTTGGAACAAGGAGAGGAGTAGTGGGACCATGGAGAGGAATAGTTGGAGCAGGAAGAGGAGTAGTTTCACCAGGAAGAGGAATAGTTTGACAAGGGAGAATGAGAAGTAGGGGAGAGGAGTAAGAATGTGTGGTGGTGTTCAAAGGAGAGTAAGAGCTGTTGTCACTGATGAAATAAGAACCCCCATCATAGGCCATGTGATACACCATGGTCTATCACCCCCCTACTCGCATTTCCTCAACCCCAGAGGAATTGTTTTCTGCCTCGAGTTGGAAAGTGATCCTCGGCTACAAGACCAAATGTCCCTCCTGGATGCAATGGATGCTGGCTGCGGAGACATCTCAGCTGAAGACTGCCAGGGGTGGGTAAGGCATGCCAAGCATTTCTATTCAAGGTGCACGGCGAGAGACAAAATGTTATGCGAGCGAGAACATGTGGCCAAATTCTGAAGATCGTATAGATTAGAGCAGGACTATGCATCTTCGTGTTTTTTCCCTTCTGTGCCTTTTTTACTTTAATTGTGTTTTATTTTAACACACTTGTAACCAAAGGCCATTTATGCAGGGGCGGTACCAGGATTTTTTTCACAGGGAGGGCCGGGCAGGGTACCGTGATCAGTCTACTTGGGTAATTGTGATATGTAGGTGTGTTGCTGTGTTAAGAGTTTAGGAAAAAGTATCTTAAGCATAGGTAAACGCTTTTATGCAATTGTAAAAAAACACTGTAAGATTTTATCAAAGAATGTTCCTGGACCTTTACAAGTGAAGCTTAATCGACAGCATTTGTGGCGTAATATTTAATTACGACAAAATCAAGGTTAAAGTGAAGCACATACAATGGAAGTCAATGGGGCCAATTTTTGGAGGGCTTAACCACAGAAATGAGAAGCTTGTAATTTTATAAATTCACTTACATTAATTCTTCTGTTAAAACTCATGTAGGGGACCTGTGAAGCTTGGCTGACTATCACCCCTGGAGTCGCGAGTTCGAATCCAGAGCGTGCTGAGTGACTCCAGTCAGGTCTCCTAAGCAACCAAATTGGGCCGGTTGCTAGGGAGGGTAGAGTCACATGGGGTAACCTCCTCGTGGTGGTGATTAGTGGTTCTCTCAATGGGGCGTGTGGTGAGTTGTGTGTGGATCGTGGAGAGTAGCATGAGTCTCCACATGCTGTGAGTCTCCGCGGTGTCATGCACAACGAGTCACGTGATCAGATGCGCGGATTGGCGATCTCAGAAGCGGAGGCAACTGAGACTCGTCCTCCACCACCCGGATTGTATGTACATTGCAAAGAAGGCGAGGTATTTTTATAGATATGTAGATTTGTTTCAAGCTATTGCTGTTAAAATCTATAACTGTCAATAGAATAAACTAATCACGATTATCATGATTTTAGACCAGTCTTTACAAAGCAGAATGAAACGGTAAATTTTTCAAACATTTTTATTTTCTCGCAGACCTCAATTTAAAAACCACTGCATTACAGTAATACTGTAGTATCCATTTAGTAAACTACAGCTACCATAGTTAATTTTTATAGGGGTATGTCACCCTGTATAAATATAACTATCGGGTGATATTGAACTGTAACTTGTTGTGTGTAAATTGTAGCTAACTACTTTTTAAACAAGAAGCTTAATGGTAGTTTAACTACTTCAAATTATGAGTAACCTGTGGCTACAATTTTAAAGTAGCTTCTCCAACATCGCTTTTAACCAAGTTTGACAACCAGGTAGTCTCCAAATTCCTTTTGTCTTTTTAAACTGTTATATCTATTATTTTAGAATTGTATTTATTTCTATTTTAACCTTTGTGTGTCAATAAAAAGTGCTCTATAATACAGGAAACAGAGAATAGGGGAAAATCTTGTATTTGCTCCATAGGCTAAACATGAGGAAAATGGCGCCATCTTTAATTTTGAAGCCAGAGCTCCTGAATGAATACATAATATTACAGAATTCATGCTATTATGCGTTAATGGCACTGGGGTCAAATATTGCAGTTTTAATGGGTTTCAATGGGAACATTTTTGTCCTGAAGGTCCTGAGTGTAACTATTGTGTGTACACAGTGTATCATAGATGTAGCATAGATGTAGCATAGATGTAGCAAAAATGTATTATAGGAACTGAGGTTGAAATATCAAGATTACCCCAAAAAATACACACCTTTGGCAACAAAATGTTTGCCGCTTGCATTAACACAGCCAAAATGATCGATAAAACGAAAATGAACTAGACAAAAATGTCCCGAAGGTCGCACAAAGGTTAAAATAAATGGTACTTGGTTTGATATTTTGATGTCTAATTCCATTTACAACATTTTTAAAGGACAGTTCTGCCAAAAATTAAACTTCTGTCATCATTTACTCACCCTAATGTTGTTCCAAACCCACATGACTGACTGACTTTCTGCCCAACCTATTTTGCATTCCAAGGAAGAAAGTCATATGGGTTTAGAACAATATGAGGGTGAGTAAACAATGACAGAATTGTAATTTTCACGGTACTATCCTTTTAAATTCAGCTTAAACGTCCAAACGTTTTGGGATGACTGTACGCACATGCAACATTAATATCACAAAAGCATGAACATATGACCATTTCCATAAAACCCTCCTGCACAGTTACGCAGTTTGGACACAGCTGGCTGATTTAACAGTAAAACCTTCTATCCCATCTGTGACTTGAAAGAAATTGCTGCAGTGGGTGAGAGAGTCTCACTCTTGATTTCGGATTCTGCAGACTGCAGTCTCACTCCCAATGAAACGGTCTCTAAGCCACTCACACCAAAGTGCCGCATTTTGAATTTCTGTCTCTCACAAACATTCTTCAAAGTCCCAGTGCAACTAAATGTGCGGAGAGGGAATGAGTGCAGGTTTCGGGTTGTGTAAGCCTCACAACAAAAGCGCAGTTGCTAAGTTTATGGGACTGCTTTACAGAACACAATGCTCACATACTTACTGTTCTGTATCTCCTGTCCTCATGTTGCATTTAGGATTTGTAGGTCTTTCAAGGTTCAGTTTATGTAAGGAGCAAAACAGTGAAAGGGTTTGTTGAACAAACTAGATGTTCTGGAGGAAACGTGAACGATGACATATGGGAGTTATGGATGGTTGCTAAGGTGTTGTTATACAGTTTCTATTGTGTTTTGAGGGGGTTGTAGCATGTTGCTATACAGTTGTTAGGGAATTGTGGGTGGATGCTAGTCTCTTTGATATTATGGTCTCTAGATAGGGCTTAGGTGCTTCCTTCGAAGTAAGTCTTTGGGATTGTTTTCACACGTTTTATTGAACTGTAAATTACTGTAGATTGCTTTGATAAGTAATGGCACACATCTCCTCAATAAGCCGCATATTTTTAGGTGATTTGAGGTATCATTCATCTCTGTTGCACAAATGGTTTGGGACGAGTTTGGCAGGAAAGTTTAGTCTTTAACAAATCCCTAACTTTAAATATGAGCAACGTTAATAGTGATGCTTGCCTTAACAAAGCACTAATTAGTAGATGAAGAGGAAAAAATAAGAAAGGTTGTTCCATGTCAAATTTTTTTTAAAGAAAGATGAACATAAATGATGATCAAAGCCAAACTACTTATTGAATAATCCATTATTTTGGAGAGGGCGTTGAAAATGACTTTCATGGGTGATAATGACAATTTCCCCAATGATTTTGAAGCAAAACTACAGGTCACATAAATAATTTTAGAAAGGTGTCAGCGTCATTATTTTATTATACTACAGAGATAGGTAGGTCTATTGTTAAAATCAGTTGACTGCAGCACATCTTGTTGCATTGTATGCCAATGGTGTGATACATAAATGGGGAAAAAAACACTTTTTTTTTGTTGTTTTTCCAAAGTTGGAGCGTCTATAACTCCAGAAGTATTCAAGACATATTACTATACTTTTGAATTCTGGTTTAGAACAAACTTTCCTTTATGTGTCTTAATTTTTAGGGCCCTGTATGGTTAAATCCCAGAGATATGCGGCTCTCAATGTTGCTCCAATTGTTACTTTTTACCCATTTTCAATGGTCGAAAATCAAGTGTGGTATGAACATGGAATGAAGCTAGATTTTCTTGTGCAACAAAACAAAGGTCTGACTTTATTTTTTCACATCAAAACAATAATACACTAATCCAGAAATACTCTATTATTAGCAGTACGTGTCTCAAGCGGCTCTTCAGTCAGTGCAATACTGAAACTACCATATCTGTAATAATTTTATGAATATTTTTCTGCCATTTAGGTGTCTGGATGTCAGAGACTATAAATCGTAGAGAACCCAAACTTGGTGGAATGGTCCAAAATCATCTTCCCTCTGTATGCATGCACACACATCCATGCATAGCATACCATGTGACCCACATTTGGTTTTCGTCCATTGCAAATGTCAAATTTTACAATGTATGCATGGAGCCAAATTGAGAGCCCAGTATCTCTGGGATTTAACCATACAGGGGCCTTAAAAATTACCATACTTAAATAATACTTGTTCTGAATCAGGATCTAAAAGGATATCAAGATATCTTTAATAATACTGGAGTTATGTGCGCTCCAACTTTGGATAAATGACATAAAAATGTGTTTTTCCCCCATTTTTGCATTCACACCGTTGGCATATAATGCAACAAGGTGCTGAAGTCAGCCAATTTTAGTACTAGATCTACCTATCTCTGTGTAAAAATAAAATCATGATGCTGACATCTTAACATAAGTTTTTTCTTTATTTTTCCTGTAGTTTTGCTAAAAAAATGGGGCCAAAAAAAAATAAAAAATGGCGGAAATTGCCATTTTGACCCCCTCTACAAAATATTGCCTTACTCTGTAAATATTGATCCAAGGCATTTAATATTTTGGCTTTGGAATTTTTTTGTGCATTTCTTTTACCATTTAAAAGAATGATTCAAAATAAAATTTTGGGGCAGGGACCACTGGTTCAGTATACAAGGAATGACCCAGAAAACACTACATATGGGGCTGCATACACCGATGATCGGTGCATGATGGTTTCTTAATAGTGTATTTTCTTTTCTTTTTTCTGCCTTATGCAAGTCCTGTGTCGTCCCGATGCTATTGGAAGACAAAATCTGCCACTGATGGTTATTATTTCCCCCTCACCAATCACACTTGTTTTTGCGGTTCCCTTGAGCACGTTCACCTCCTGGTGCTGTTTATTGACAAGCAAGTGACTGACTTTGCCCTTGCTGATGAAATATGCATGTTGAGAGCTTTAGCATTTCTAGGTTACTGTTACATGTTTGTTTACTAAATCTTTCCATGACTGTCAAGAATGGGTGATCCCGCAATGACATGATACAGTTTGACACTTGCATTAGGAAACGTGATATTGTACAGAATCCCTCGAGGCCCTCAGTGACGGCCCCGAGCTAAACACAAGCAACATTTGACCGCTATCTCTTTCTAAATGTCTTGTTGAAGAAGCGGAGCATCCCCCTCCGCCAAGCAAACCAAGCGACAAACACAAAACACATAGAAATGTATATAACTTCGGAAATGTAAAAATAACGTTTGTAAAACATGGCCAGGGCCCCTCTTGCGCAACAGCTCTGAGGAACTTCTTGTAGGACAAATGATAAGGCACAACGAACCCATATAGAACAACAGAGTACATTTACATTCACTGCATCACAAAGCATTTCACTCATTAGAAACGGGACCCATTTGTACCCCTTTACACCGAAACGATGCTCATGTTGGAGCCGGTGCTCTGTGGTAGATCTGAACGTATTTCCACCGGCTTGAACGCTGCTGTAACTGATGATGTTGATTGTTTTATTTCAATTTTAGATATTTTTTTGTTTTTTTTAAAGGTTAAGTAAATTAAAATAAGTACTTATACTTTTACCATCCAGTTATTTAATTCTGAATCTTCCCAAAAATCTGATATTGGCGAAACATTATTAAATTATTATTATTATTATTATTATTATTTTACTGCATTTTGGCATGTTGCATGCTAATAAATGTATTTAGTCAGAAATACTAATTCTGAATGGCTTTAATTGGAGAATATTAGAGTTTTAATATACAAAAGTAATCGTATACTTCAGTCGTGATTTTGTTTATTTTAATTTGGCGTAATATTCCAGGAAGACCTTTTGAAAGCTAAAAATATTTCAATGGCAATGCATTTTTTTTTTACTGCATAATGATGTTTATTTAAATAACATTTTATTTCAGACGGACAAGGAAAATAAACCAGCGTAGTTGCGCAAAAAGACAAAAATAGAAACGTGTTTGTCAACTGTGCATTGCATTTAGGGATGCACGGGTAACACTTTTTCTCTCCTGATACCTGAACTCTCCGTATTGGCCAATCCTGATCCAATATCAGTGATGTTGTTGTTGTTGTTGTTGTTGTTGTTGATCAGTTCAGACTCACTGTGTGGAACTGTTGGATTATTCTTTTGTGTAAAGAAACACAAAACTACACATTATTTCATTATGAAATAAGGAAAATAAATGCAATATAAATGTGTATCCTGTTAAGAAAACCTTTGTTAGCTTGTCTACTGAATAATGCAGCAGTAATTTTCCATCTTCAGTGAAGCCAGTTTATTTTTCTGTTTGTCCACTTGAGCTGTGAGAGGATATCAGTCCACTTTTCACTCTCAATTTCACATTCAGTAACTGTTTGGAATCCAATCAACTTAAAAATGATTGTAATTTGTATAATAATAATATTAATAATAAAAACAATAATAATAATAATAATTATTTATTAAATTAATATACACTCACCTAAAGGATTATTAGGAACACCTGTTCAATTTCTCATTAATGCAATTATCTAATCAACCAATCACATGGCAGTTGCTTCAATGCATTTAGGGGTGTGGTCCTGGTCAAGACAATCTCCTGAACTCCAAACTGAATGTCAGAATGGGAAAGAAAGGTGATTTAAGCAATTTTGAGCGTGGCATGGTTGTTGGTGTCAGACGGGCCGGTCTGAGTATTTCACAATCTGCTCAGTTACTGGGATTTTCACGCACAACCATTTCTAGGGTTTACAAAGAATGGTGTGAAAAGGGAAAAACATCCAGTATGCGGCAGTCCTGTGGGCGAAAATGCCTTGTTGATGCTAGAGGTCAGAGGAGAATGGGCCGACTGATTCAAGCTGATAGAAGAGCAACTTTGACTGAAATAACCACTCGTTACAACCGAGGTATGCAGCAAAGCATTTGTGAAGCCACAACACGCACAACCTTGAGGCGGATGGGCTACAACAGCAGAAGACCCCACCGGGTACCACTCATCTCCACTACAAATAGGAAAAAGAGGCTACAATTTGCAAGAGCTCACCAAAATTGGACAGTTGAAGACTGGAAAAATGTTGCCTGGTCTGATGAGTCTCGATTTCTTTTGAGACATTCAGATGGTAGAGTCAGAATTTGTGTAAACAGAATGAGAACATGGATCCATCATGCCTTGTTACCACTGTGCAGGCTGGTGGTGGTGGTGTAATGGTGTGGGGGATGTTTTCTTGGCACACTTTAGGCCCCTTAGTGCCAATTGGGCATCGTTTAAATGCCATGGCCTACCTGAGCATTGTTTCTGACCATGTCCATCCCTTTATGGCCACCATGTACCCATCCTCTGATGGCTACTTCCAGCAGGATAATGCACCATGTCACAAAGCTCGAATCATTTCAAATTGGTTTCTTGAACATGACAATGAGTTCACTGTACTAAAATGGCCCCCACAGTCACCAGATCTCAACCCAATAGAGCATCTTTGGGATGTGGTGGAACGGGAGCTTCGTGCCCTGGATGTGCATCCCACAAATCTCCATCAACTGCAAGATGCTATCCTATCAATATGGGCCAACATTTCTAAAGAATGCTTTCAGCACCTTGTTGAATCAATGCCACGTAGAATTAAGGCAGTTCTGAAGGCGAAAGGGGGTCAAACACAGTATTAGTATGGTGTTCCTAATAATCCTTTAGGTGAGTGTAAATAATACAATCAAAAATAATGATTAATTTACTATTATTACTAACCCTAACCCTAACAATAATAATTGATAATAATAAAAACAACAATAATTATTGTTAATTTATTATTATTACTAATAATATATCAATAATAATGAGTAATAACAATAATAATAAAAACAACAATAGTTATTAATGTATTATTATTATTATTATGATTAATATTATATCAATAATAATAACTGATAATAATACAATTAATTTTAACAACCACAACAATAATGATAATAGTAATAATCACAATAATAATTATTAATTTTCATTGATATTACTAATAAAAACAAAATAATTATTATCAATGTATTATTATTAATAATATATCAATAATAATGATTAATAATAGCAATAATAATAATAATAATAATTGTTGTTATTATTAATATTATTATTACTGTAATTATTATATTTTTTTTAAATAATTATTATTATTGTTATTATTATATTATTGTATTTAATATACAAAAGTAATCAAACTTCAGTTGTGATTTTAAAAGTAGCTTTTTAATAAATGTTTTGACCATTTTTTAAAAAATTATTTTATTAATTAATTTTGTTTTTGCGTAATACTCCAGGCAGTCCTTCTGAATATCTGTGTGAAGTTTTCAGTAGTTTTTGTGTCTTCTCATTCAAAATGGTGGTGAAATGCCCCTATCGTATCGTACCGTATGAAAAGCTATCGTATGCATCAAAAGACATCTAAAAGCATCAGTACCGGAGCCGATACCGAACCAGATATTGTATTGGGGCATCTGTAGTCGCATCGTGTCGGGCACTTAAAGTGTTCAATAGAATGTGAGCAATCCACAGGAGTTTTGTACCATCTAGTTTCATTTTGTGTTTTGATTTGTTGCTATTTTGATAAGTATATTTGATGTGACCTAGTCTTTCGAAGACTACTCGTCACAGGCGATGTACATGTATAAAGCCACATAGCAAATCTGTGCACAGCCATCCGAATGTGACGCTTTAAGAGGTGCAATTAATGTAAACTGTGTTCAGGTGTTCAGACTGTTTACTACAATGATGTTGTAACCTCTGCCCGTGACGGGACAACGTGAACGTTTTTATCTGCTCTTGACCAGCATAAACTCTAAAACTGTCCACTTGTGCTGTTAAAACCATCGGTTAAGTTTCTGTACAAAATACACAACATAGAAATACATACAGTATATGTTATTACAATGAGGCCTACAAAAGACAATGACCAAAAAATTGTGTCCAGTATTGCAGGCGGAGCCCATCTGTCAGTCATCAAAAACTGCTTTGACTTTTATACCAACACATCATGACCGTTTACAACATACATAATAAAGCTATCAAAACAAACGTTTCCAAAATCTCTCTAAAAAGATGTTTTTTGTTCTTTTGTTTCTCTACAACAATGTCAGTTAATATTTACAACAAGCCCTACAAATAATTTAATAATAATAATAATAATACACACTTTCTACACACTTTAGGCAGACCTAGTTCTTGGGTGGAGCACAATGTGTGCTGATTGGCTAACAGTCGCTAAGGAGCAGGAGTTTGAAGGAAGGGGGCGGGGTCACAGAGAGGAAGTAGTGGAGTCGACGATCTCTCGGCCGTTGCACACCGTCGGAACGAAGTGAGCGCTGACAGAAGCTTGAGAGAGAGAGAGAGAGAGACAGAGAGAGAGAGACAGAGAGAGAGAGAGAGAGAGAGAGAGAGACAGAGAGAGAGAGAGAGACAGAGAGAGAGAGACAGAGAGAGAGAGAGAGAGAGAGACAGAGAGAGAGAGAGAGAGAGGGGAAAAATTAGGTGAAAGTTTTCTGCACAAAAACAATGTAATCTTTCATAATTTACTCATGTCATGCCAAACCCGTGTGACATTTTTTCTTTCATTAAAGCAAGGAGACGTATTGCATAATGTTAGCCCAGTCAGTACGGTTACATGCATTTTCAAAGTTTGATTTTAATTGGACTAAAACTACTATTATGTAAATGCTTTAGTCCATGTCACATCCGGAACACAAGTTAACATTAGCGGTTACCAAAGCGCTTTACACTGTGTCACAATCTCCCATTCACACACACACACACACACACACCAATGACGGTAGAGCTGCCATGCAAGGCACTAGCCCACCATTGAGAGCAACTTGGGGTTCAGTGTCTTGCCCAAGGACACTTCGGCATGTGGAGTCATGTGGGCCGGGAATCAAACCGCCAACCCTGTGATTAGTGGCCGACCCGCTCAACCCGCCCTAGCTACAGCCGCCCCAGGTTGAGACAGGAGCAATTTAGTTGAAATAACAAGGTGATGTCCAAAAAAAAACGCTGCATCCACAGATGCAAGTTCAGACTTTTCTATGTAAAGGAGAAGCCGTACATCATCACTGTCCATAAGCGCTGCCGACTTCTCTGGTCTCGGCTTCATCTGAGATGGAGAGTAGAACAGTGTGATCATATTTTGTGGTTCGATGAGCACACAAAACATGAAATGTTAATTGTAAATGTAAAAGGACCATCCACACTGTTATTAGCATCAGGTCTAAAAGCCAGTGTATGTCATGCTATGTGGGTCTGTGAGGGCACCGTTGATGTGTAAACATTTTGGAGCAGCATATACTGTCATCCAGGTGCCGTCTTTTCCAGGGATGTCCCTGCATTTTCCAGCAGGACAACTTCAAACCACAAACTGCCTGGATTCCAAGTGCATGGCCGAATAAGCAGAGAGTGCGGGTGCTGGACTGGCATGACCGCAGTCCTGATCATCTCCAACTGAGAATGTGTGCACTTTACAAAGATATATATATATATATACAAGATTATACATAGTTTAATGTTATTGTGAACATATTACAGTTACAGATGACCAACTTCACATAAAAAGGCACCACAAACGTTCTTTTTTACAAAGTTCACCGACATGCCATTTCCCCATTCTCTCTTCTCTCTTCCAGTATGTGATCTCTGCAGTGTCTGCCATGCTATTTATTAAACAGAAGAAATGTAAATAAAGATGAAACTGTTTACCTGATGTGTTCTGGGGCTTATGAATTATGCATAAGTGCAGAAGCTCTTGTCTATGCACATAAGGCTTATTACCTCCGTCCCTACCGCACCTTTCCTGCGGGTTCTTTCACAACTGCTCCGTGTGACAATGCTGACATTAAAACCCTGAGTGTAAATTGGCATATCAAAGAGTTGTAATCACTACAAACTGCCTGTGTAAGCACAGCGGAGAGTTCAGCGTTGCCAGTCGCTTGGCCTTGCACGTCACTGCTTTTTAGAGTGCAAATGAATTAGTTTGCAGTGTATTCTCCTTTTCTGCTGTTTTTGTGGTTTGTTCCTCCATAGAGAGATGTGTGTAGGATTTGATTTCTTCACAGTTAGCAATTTTGCACATTTATGCATTTAAGTCAGTTCGAATACATTAATAATTTTGTGTCATTTTTACATTCCCCGAAGATGCTTGCTCATGCAAAAAGACGTGATTTCTGGGGTTTCTTCACTTGTTTTATTGACCACCAATTGTAAAAGCCTACGGAGCCCTTTGACAGGGAGGACATTTATTTTCTGAAATATATTTATGTTTCCTAACATCATTTTTGCACTAATTCTCCATATGTATTGTGTTCCTTAACATAAAGATTTGCATTCGCTTGCTTTATCCATTCTTTATGGAAATTAACCATCATTTGACTACAGGAGCAGTATTTTAACATTAATATTTGGGGTAAAACTGTAGTAATAATATAGGAGAATTAAAACTATGGTAAAAAAATAAATAAATGTATTTCTTTTACTATTATGCCAAAAAAAAAAAAAAAAATAGATAATTTGAAAACTCTGATTTTAAACACAAAAAATGCTACTATCACGTTTACAATTTTACTCTAGTGAAACTAATATTAATTTTCAAAGGGGCTTATTTTTGTACCACATACCAAAAATAAATAATATATATATATATATATATAAAATGAAATAATAATAATTAATTTGTATTTTTTGTCTTCCAGTGAAAATATCTAAATATTTGTAAATCAAGATATCTTTACTTGACCAGACATTAAAATAAATATATTATAATAATTTCGAATCATCTCTTCTTGTTGGAAGTTACAGTTACAATGGAAGTGAATGGGGCAATTTTAAGAGGGGTTTAAACACGAGCACTTGCACAAATTCTTCTGTTAAATGTGTGTATTATTTTAGCAGTTATGCTGTTTAAATTGTTGTTTTTATGGTTGTTTTAAGCTATGTCGACATTTTCGAAACTCTCTTTCCACGCTTTCGTTTTTTTTTCCATTTCTTCTTTTTTTCCCTCCCCTTTTCTCCCCAATCTGGAACGCCCAATTCCCAATGCACTCCAAGTCCTCGTGGTGGTGTAGTGACTCGCCTCAATCCGAGTGGGGGAGGACGAATCTCAGTTGCCTCCGTGTCTGAGACCGTCAATCCGCGCATTTTATCACGTGGCTTGTTGAGTGCGTTACCATGGAGACGTAGCGCGTGTGGAGGCTTCACGCTATTCTCCGCGGCGTCCACTCAC
>JAVLUX010000027.1:2330000-2450000 GCA_032164185.1 Moxostoma hubbsi | reverse complement strand
CACCAGAGCCTGCCACGCCTCAGTCACCAGAGCCTGCCACGCCTCAGTCACCAGAGCCTGCCACGCCTCAGTCACCAGAGCCTGCCACGCCTCAGTCACCAGAGCCTGCCATGGCTCCACCTTCCACAGCTCCGCCTCCAGAGCTTTCCACAGCTCCGCCTCCAGAGCTTTCCACAGCTCCGCCTCCAGAGCTTTCCACAGCTCCGCCTCCAGAGCTGTCCACAGCTCCGCCTCCAGAGCTTTCCACAGCTCCGCCTCCAGAGCTTTCCACAGCTCCGCCTCCAGAGCTTTCCACAGCTCCGCCTCCAGAGCTTTCCACAGCTCCGCCTCCAGAGCTTTCCACAGCTCCGCCTCTCGAGCCTCCCAGAGCTCCGCCTCCAGAGCTTCCCAGCGCATTGCCTCTCGAGTCACCCAGCGCACTGCCTCTCGAGCCTTTGAGACCAAGGTCAGGGCCTCCCACGCCTCAGCCACTCGAGCCTTCCGCACCCCTGTCTCCCGAGCCCTCCGCGCCTCTGCTGCCAGAGTCCCCCAGGTCTCCGCCTCAGAGGACTGCCTCGGCTCTGTCTGCTCCGCCTTCCATGGCTCTGTCTGCTCCACCTCCCACGGCTCTGCCTTCGCCTACTAAAACCCCAGGACTTTCCAAGCCTCCTTGGTCACTGCCTACTATGGCACCGTCCCTGGGGGCCTCCTCAACTCCTCTCAGGCCTTCTGACCTTGTCCTGTGGCCACCTCCCTGGCCTTCTGACCCTGCCTTGTGGCCTCCTCTCAGGCCTTCTGACCCTGCCTTGTGGCCTCCTCTCAGGCCTTCTAACCCTGCCTTGTGGCCTCCTCTCGGGCCTTCTGACCCTGCCTTGTGGCCTCCTCTCGGGCCTTCTGACCCTGCCTTGTGGCCTCCTCTCGGGCCTACTGACCCTGCCTTGTGGCCTCCTCCCTGGCCTTCTGACCCTACCTTGTGGCCTCCTCCCTGGCCTTCTGACCCTACCTTGTGGCCTCCTCCCTGGCCTTCTGACCCTACCTTGTGGCCTCCTCCCTGGCCTTCTGACCCTGTCTTGTGGCCCCCTCCCAGGCCTTCTGATCCTGTCTCATGGTCTCCTGACCCTATCCCGTGGCCTCCTCCTGACCCTGTCCCAGTCCTGAGGCCGTCTCCAAAGCCTCCTGACCCTGCCCTAGCCTTGTGGCCATCCCCTAGACCCCCTGACCCGATCCCTGCCCTACGGCCACTTCCCCGGCCTCCAGACCCAGTCCCTGCCATGGGGCTGCCTCCCTGGCCACCTGACCCGATCCCTGCCCTACGGCCACTTCCCTGGCCTCCAGACCCAGTCCCTGCCATGGGGCTGCCTCCCTGGCCACCTGACCCGATCCCTGCCCTACGGCCACCTCCCCGGCCTCCTGACCCAGTCCCTGCCCGATGGATGCCCCCGACCCGGTCCCCTCCTTCAAGTTGTCCCCTGGGCACCTACCCGGCCTCCTTGTTCTCCTGACCACCCATCTGTTCTGTCACTGTCTTCCTGTCCACGTCTTGTCCCTCTGTCCCTCTCGTGTTCCCTAGATCTGCCTGTTTGTTTTCGTTGTCGTTTTGCCCCTCCTTTGATTAGGAGCGTCTGGGATCCGCTCCTTAAAGGGGGGGCTCTGTAACGATCCACACCGTCTTTGGTTTGTTTACCTTTTTACTTTTAGTTTTTGGCACTTTTTATGTTCCACATTGTTCTTTGTTTATGCACTCTTTGAGTTTTGGCACCTTTTATGTTCCGTATTGCTTTCTGTTTTAAGCACTCTTATTTTGAAGTTTTGTCATGT
Organism: Moxostoma hubbsi; assembly: GCA_032164185.1. Taxonomy (NCBI): domain Eukaryota; kingdom Metazoa; phylum Chordata; class Actinopteri; order Cypriniformes; family Catostomidae; genus Moxostoma; species Moxostoma hubbsi. Next base: position 2,448,203 of record JAVLUX010000027.1, on the reverse strand, counting down.
CCTGTCCTCCCTCCTCGTCCATGTGTCCGCTCCCCATTGGTTTATTGTTTAACCACTTTACTCTCTGTTCTAGTCTTGTCATTGGTTTTAGTTAATTACCTCTTCACCTTGTTATTAGTTCTCATTGTCCATTGGTTTATGTTTTCCCTTGTTTTGTATTTTAGGTCCTGATGTTCACCTTGTCCTTTGTCGGTCGTTGTTTGATGTTAGTGTTTGATGTCTGAAGCTCAGTCCCGTATCCAGCCTTGTTCCGTGTTCCTGCCTAAGCCCACTTTGCAAAACCCCCCGTGTTGTTTTCTTGTTTTCATTTCTTTAGTTTTCCCCTCGTGGAGGTTTGTTTTGTTCCTGCCTTTGTGTTTCCTGTTTATTTATAAACTGCATTTGGATCCTCACTCCCTCGTCTGACCTCATCATTACAGTTACATTACAGATATGAAAATGGGAATCATTTTTGGGAATTTTTTTTTGGACTATTTAGCCTGATCTGATGATAGTAACTATGGCAACATTTTAGCGAAATTATAACGTGGTTTATTTCACGTATTGCGGCAGTCCACAGGTGAAATTCGGAGGTTTTTAAGGGTAATGCTCTATCAAGTTTTGAATAAACAAAAGCAACCTCCCAACCCTAAACCTTAAACCCAAACCCAACCGATAGTGTCATTAAAAGCAAATAAAAAACGAAAAACGCAATTTCTGACGCAATCACGTCCTTTCGTGGCGCCTCGACACTTTCAGGTCACGTGGCGACTACATCATTTCATCGATTCGATTATGGGACGAAAGTATTTCTAGTTTCAAATGGAGGGCATGACCCATGTGATCATGTGACTCGTGAAGGAGCACCACAATGTTTAGATGGCGTGTCAAGTTAAAAAGATCTTGAACGTCCTAAGACGCCTGCGTCCCGTTTCATTCGTTGCGCGCAAGAACTTCGTTTCGCTTCGTTTAGCGCAAGAACGGGTTTGGTTTGAACTGCCCCTTAGGATGTTTCTTTCATTTGTAATCCTTAAAGTCCTTTACGAAGCCCATTCCTAATCTAGTTACTTTTGAGTATTTTCAGCTGACTTTAAATACAATTTCTGCATGTGTCAGGCAACTGTAGACGTACCCTGTAGTCACTGGAGGTGACGTAGAAGATGGGCAGGAATGCCAGCCAGATGATGCAGGTGGTGTACATGGTGAAGCCGATGAACTTCGCCTCGTTGAAGTTCTCGGGACACTTGCGGGTCTTAAAGGCGTAGACCGTGCATAGCACTACCAAAACCACATCATAGCTCAGCGACAGCAGCATGCTCGAGTCCCGTACGTTACATTTCAAAATGACAGTCTGACGTTTCTCCGGCGTGGTGAAACGCCGCGTGCCGGGCACCTCCAGCAGGAACCAAATGGACACCAGGAACAACTGCACGGAGATCAGTGCTAGACAGATGAACACCTGCGAGCTGGGACTGATAAAGCGTGGCCGCTGAGCCCCGCCCTCTTTCACACCGCTAAATATTCGCGCAATGCGATTGGTCTTCGTGAGCAAGGCGGAGTAGCACACTGCAAACGAGGTACCAAGACCTAGCCGTCGTAGCGTGCACACGATAGGCGATGGTTTCGCGATGAATATGAAAGTCATGACGTAGGACATAAAGACGCCCAGAAGCAGGATGTAGCATAGCTCGCGACCGGACGCTTTGACGAGCGGCGTGTTATTGTGTCGAATGAAAACGACGAAGACCATTAAGGTGCAGATGAAGCCAACGCATGCAATCGAGATGGGCCCGATGGCCCAGGCGTCCTCCCACATGATGTAGTCCTCCGGCAGGTCGTAGCACCCCGTCAGGTCGGGGCGGGGCCACTGGCCGGGTGCGCAGGGCGTGCAGGTGAACTCATCTGGCAGGTATTCGTAGGGTTCACACGGAGTGCAAATCCAGCAGCAGTACTCGCCCGCTTGCATCTTCTTCATCTCGTTGGGAGCGCACGGATCGCTGCACTGAGAGGTGGGCACTGCTCCGCCATTCGGCCAGCCAATCAAGGGCTCGTTTAGGGAAAGACTCTCCGCCCACTCTCCCACCTGGATATAGGTGTATTTGTCGCTGTCTGGCACACGTTGGTAGTTAAAGATGTTGTAACGCCCAATTCCGTCACCATATGCATCAAACTTCACTTGATTCTCCAAGCCAGGAGGGGAGAATGGAGCTAGAGAGAGAGAGAGAGAGAGAGAGAGAGATTTAAAAGGACAGTTCGCACAAAAATGTAAACTTTCATGTCGTTCCAAACCTGTATGACTTTATTTCTCCAGTGCAACACACAGTTTATATTTTGAAGAATGCGCTGGTTGTTTTTCCATGCATTTACAAAGGATGCGGACATTTTGAGCTTCAAAAAGGCTGCAAAAGCACATTAAAAGTATCGTTATAGTCTTCTAAGTCTTCCTGAGCTGCTTGAGATTAAATGAACCGCTTAAATACGGGTTACTACCTCGCTCAAACACATCCGTGAGTTTATATGTGAGTTTAATCACTGTATATATGCAATACAACAACTTACATCTGCAGAGTGATGTGAATGTACAGGTGAACTTGAAGTGACGTGCGTATGCATAACCTGAGTTGGGAACGCAATGTTTCCATAAAAACGCGCCACGTGCGATGCACAATCCTAAACTGGCTAAAACACAGAAATGTAACATTTAAGTCTTAAATTTAAGTCTCTAAAGCATGATGAATTTAGGGTACAGTAGACTAAAATGCTTCATTCAGGAGCTCAGGTTTTCACAAGGACAGTTTTGTACTGTACGTTGTATTTGTCTTTTATATGTTTAATACATGTTTAAATTAAGAAAATGTTTATTCATATTTTTTTCCTCTAAGTGTTTGTATATTTTATTAAAGTTTGGTCGGTTACAGTTTGACACTTTTTTTTTTTGTCATTTTGAAGATTATCGTCTAAACTCCTCGACTAATTTTAAAGGACATTAAATTTACAAAACGATGTAAATTTTGGGTAGCTATGCGAGTAAAGACGCTGACCATCACCGCTGGAGTTCGCTAGTTTGAATCCCAGGGTGTGCTGAGTGACTCCAGTCAGGTCTCCTTAGCAACCATATTGTCCCGGTTGCTAGGGAGGGTAGAGTCACATGGGGTAACCAAATTGGCCCGGTTGCTAGGGAGGGTAGAGTCACATGGGGTAACCTCCTCGTGGTCACTATAATGTGGTTCTCGCTCTCGGTGGGGCGTGTGGTGAGTTGTGTGTGGATGCCGCGGTGAATAGAGTGAAGCCGCCACACGCGCTACGTCTCCACGGTAACGCGCTCAACAAGCCACGTGATAAGATGCGCGGATTGACGGTCTCATTGACGGATTGACGGAGGCAACTGAGATTCGTCCTCCACCACCCGGATTGAAGCGAGTCACTACGCCACCACGAGCACTTAGAGCACATTGGGAATTGGGCGTTCCAAATTGGGTGAAAAAGTAGGAAAAAACCACTGCTCAGGGGTTCGTTTATTTATTTTTCTTCCAAAAATGACACATTTCAGCTTATTTCTTTTTGTTATACACAGGTCACATTAAACCTGGCTTCGAAACTTTCCTTCAGAATTTATTTTATGTATAAATTCGGTCTTGTCCCAGACCCAAACCTTCAATACCAAACTATGGAAATTCATTATAAAGATACAAATTATTCAACATTTAAAACTACGATCATTTAAACAAAGAGTGAAATAAACATAAACCATTTCAATAATTATTGTCTGAAAATTATTTCTATAAACTCTTCAAACATTACGACTTTAAATAAAGTGTTTTATTTATTTATGCATTTTTTCTCAAATGTTATTGTATTTGTTAACCAAGTGGACAAACGTGTCAGTGAAGAGCGCGCTTGAGATGAAATATGAGACAAAACAAAGAAAAATCAATATTTGCACTGGGCGTCATTACCAGTCAAGCCGTGCTAACTACGCATGAATGCAAAAATATGATTTACAGTAATTGAGTGTGTTTAGGATGCATGAAATGTTAGCTATGAATTTAGCCTTAGAAAGATAAGAGTCATTTATTTCATTTAAAAAACCATTAAAAATGTCATTTCCAGCACAGAATTCTATTGAACTCAACACAGAATTTGAGATGTGCCGGTAATGACCCTGTGTTGGACATTTTCATTATGCATGTACATGCTTTGTCATTTTAAAATGTATGGAGTGTGCTAAATATCCATTTTTGTGGAAACTATCCCTTTAATTGACATATCAAGCAGGAAGAAAGCGTTGAGGGTTCGACAAGGATCGGGCTGCTTTCTGTCATGTGTCAGATATCAGTTCTATGGCTGATATGAAGTCTCCCACACACCTCTGTAGCTCGGGGAGTGAGCGTCCTTGGTCAGCACATTGCAAAATATGACACGGGCAAATGAGCACAGATGAGCTGATGTTTCTGTCTCACGTTGTAGCCTCGGGGAGAACGGGAGAATAGACGAGAGGAGAAGATGTCTCTCGGGGGATCGCAGGGAAATTGTCACTTGTGTTTATATAAGAGCGTGCATTTCCATAGAGGCAAGAGAAAGGGCGAGAATGGAAGAAGATTGGACATGGATTCCAAAATTTCAAAGAAAAGCACATTTGGTTTGTTACTTAAAGGGACAGCTTGGGCAAAAAAGACGTGTTTTCCCTTCTAAGTTTAGCAGAATGTCTGAGCTGCTCTTTCTAATGTGAGTGAATGGTGACTAGGGGCTGTCCTGTTGTACACACAGGAGTGGTGGTGGCATAGTGGGCTAAAGCACATGACTGGTAATCAGGAGGTTGCTGGTTTGACCCCCACAGTCACCACCATTGTGTCCTTGAGTAAGACACTTAACTCCAGGTTACTCCGGGGGGATTGTCCCTGTAATAAGGGCACTGTAAGTCGCTTGCGCCCTCCTGAACTGCTTCCACTCTTCTGCGAAGTCCTTCCACTTGATGTTTTGGAAGTTGGAAGCACACGTCTGTAGAAGTTCATTGCATGTAAATATAATGGGTTTTGCCATACCTGTGGATTCTAATGAGTTTTAGCCATGCACTGTACTTTGATATATGTCATGGGATGTACAGTGGCCCCGATCAAGTATTTGGAGACCTTTAGGACACTCAAGAATGGCTTAAAACTGTCTGAATGTCATTGCATTAGATAACATGATATCAACGTGGCATCTGCAAACATATGCGGTTAAACGTTTTCTCAGAACTAACGTCACTTTGTCCATTTAGTCCTTTTGTCCAAATACTTTGTCTCAATTTTGAAAATTATATATATATATATATATATATATATATATATATATATATATATATATTTTTTTTTTTTTTGGTCACACCCCCTTTGAAGCTAGATAATGATCTGAGTTTTAAATGGGTGAAAAAACTGCAGTAACACTTTACAATAAGCGGAAACTCTTTATTTTAGGGATCAGAAATTAGACCACGCATCTTATCATGTAACTTGTTGAGCATGTTACCGTGGTGACGTAGTGTGTGTGGAGGCATCACGCTATTCTCCGCGGCATCCACGCACCACGCACACGCCCAACCGAGAGCGAAAACAACATTATAGCGACCACGAGGAGGTTACCCCATGTGACTCTACCCTCCCTAGCAACCGGCCCAGTTTGGTTACCCCATGTGACTCTACCCTCCCTAGCAACCGGGCCAATTTGGTTACTACGGAGACCTGGCTGGAGTCACTCAGCCGCCCTGGATTCAAACTCACGACTCCAGCGTTGATAGTCAGCGTCAATACTCGCTAAGATACGCAGACCCCCCACCAAAACCGCTTTTCATCATTTACTGCATTTTTCAGCTTCATGTCACAAAATAAATAAATAAATGTTGAAAACTAAATGCATTCTTTTAGTTTTCATTGTTTTGTTAAATAATGAAAAGTTGCATGCACTTCCAAAAACCACACTTTTCATCTATAACAATCTTTCAGTCGTGAAACACCAGGTGTTGTGTGTATGTGCATGTGCGTGTGTGAGTGTGTGTGAATGCCATGTGCACATACAGTACAAATGGAGGGTTACACCTAAACTTGGTGCAGTGCGTTTTCTCTGCGCCGTGTAATTGCTCTGAGGCTTTCTTGAAGCTCGTTGCCAGATGATGATTCATCAGATAAGGAAAACAGGTTAGAAGTTATGAGCACCATCATTCACAATGATAACGTCACTGTCAACACCCATGCACTCATGCACGTACACACACACACACACACACACAGCTGAGGTGCAATAAAATCCACACTTGCTCCGCTGTATTCCAGAACTTTATCGCGAGATGGATTAACTTAACCTTCTGTAGCCCACAGTTCATTTCCTCACAGCTCATCTGTTCATATCATGATTCGATGCTACGTGACCCTCAATACTGTGTAATCATGCATTGGAGGCAGATGCTGAGTTACACCCCTCTATTAAATATTCAGCATCTGGTAACAGGATAATTAACTGTAATATAATTACCTGTTACAAACACTAATTGCAGTTAATTAGCTTGAACTAAGCCACCATGCGAGTGGATTTACCATTCATGAAACATCAAATGGGCTCCATATGCAGTTCATATGGATACATATGACTGAAATATATTTATGAGAGGAGTTTATCGGTCTGTTAAGCTGTATCCCTTTTAGAAATGTATATATAGATACATTAAATCAGCAAATCAGTCTTGCTCTCTGTCTTGCTGGTTTGATCTGAATGGAGCCATCAAGAGCAGTTCAACCTGTGTGAGAAGAACAATTCAGTCCATCACCACTCGACACGAATCACTCGAACTGCTTAAAGCGCAGACGGACACAAACGCTTGGATACAGACTATAATTCGATTGATCCGTGAGGAACATAGCCGTTGTCAGGGTCTTGCAGTTCTTCAGTTGTACTGCTCTGTAATTAAATCAATAAGAGTCAAAAGAAACGTATGACAAATATTCAATTGTGCAGCTCTGTAAAATGGTAAATGTCTGCACTTATATAGTGCCTATTTAACCTTAGCGGTTACCAAAGTGTTTTAAACTGTGACTCATTCACACACACACACACACACACACACACACACACACACCAATGATGGCAGAGCTGCCATTCAAGCTGCCAGTCTGCCATTGGGAGCAACTTGGGGTTCAGTGTCTTGCCCAAGGACACTTTGGCATGTGGAGTCATGTGGGCCGGGAATCGAACCGCCAACCCTGTGATTAGTGGCCGACCCGCTCTACCACCTGAGCAACAGCCACCCCAAGGGGCGTAAGGGGGTCTGTGTATCTCAGTGAGTATTGACGCTGACTATCACCCCTGAAGTCGTGAGTTTGAATCCAGGGCGTGCTGAGTGACTCCAGTCAGGTCTCCTAAGCAACCAAATTGTCCCAGTTGCTAGGGAGGGTAGAGTCACATGGGGCAACCAAATTGTCCCGGTTGCTAGGGAGGGTAGAGTCACATGGGGCAACCAAATTGTCCCGGTTGCTAGGGAGGGTAGAGTCACATGGGGTAACCAAATTGGCCCGGTTGCTAGGGAGGGTAGAGTCACATGGGGGAACCAAATTGTCCCGGTTGCTAGGGAGGGTAGAGTCACATGGGGTAACCAAATTGTCCCGGTTGCTAGGGAGGGTAGAGTCACATGGGGCAACCAAATTGTCCCGGTTGCTAGGGAGGGTAGAGTCACATGGGGTAACCTCCTCGTGGTGGTGATTAGTGGTTCTCTCAATGGGGCGTGTGGTGAGTTGTGTGTGGATCGTGGAGAGTAGCATGAGTCTCCACGTGCTGTGAGTCTCCGCAGTGTCATGCACAACGAGTCACGTGATACAATGCGTGGATTGATGGTCTCAGACGCGGAGACTTGTCCTCCGCCACCCGGATTGAGGAGAGTAACCGCGCCACCACGAGGAAGTGGGAATTGGGCATTCCAAATTGGGGAGATGGGTGGGGTGGGGCTAAAATTTTTCCTAGTAAAAATGCAATTTTGAAGAGTAACGCTGGGAACATTAAAAGATAATTTGGCTTTCAGTAAAGATCGGTGCAGTAACAGCTCTGAACGCGGTATTGAGAAGATGGGACATGTTCTTGAGCACAAAAACAGATGGACACATCTGACCTAAAAGTATTATGCAGGGGTCTTGAGACACATTTTGAAATGCTTTCAGTTGACTGAAAATGTGGGTGAAATGGAGGGTGAAAGGCCCCTTTAAACCCCATTGATTTTCGTAAGTGGTGGGAATAAAGTGGGCTCACATTGACTGATCCAATCACAGCGGAGATTCATTTGTATATGTAATAATATTTGAGATGTAATGAACTGTTAAATGTGATTGAAATGAACAAAAGTTTACCCTATAACTATTGCCCTGAACTCTACACAATATCACTATAAACCCCCTAGGGGCCTGCCCCAGGTGTGGGGTAAAAGGCTCCTCCACCACCTCTAAAAAAACAAAAAGAAAAGAAAGTCATTCTGTCAGGGTTCAGCCACTCCCGGTGGTTTTGTTTATATCTTTTCCTGGATGAATTCTGACACATGTTTTGTGTCATGTTGTGTGACTTTGTTTGGTTTTCATTGCCATGTCGTGTCTTGTCATTTCTTATGTAATTGTACTTTGTGTTTTCTCTTTGTCATGTGCACTCCTGTTACGTTGTTGTTAGTTCATTTGCCTCACCTGCCTTCCCTCATTACCCTACTCACTTCCTTCCCTATTTAAGTTAATTGTGTTTTCTGTCCTGTGTTAGTCCTGTCGGTCGGTTCCAGTCCTGTCCTGCCTAGTCCAGTGCGGTCCAGCCAGTCTTTAGACTCCCTGCACTGTTCTCCTTCAGGGTAGTTGTTTTTTGGATTAATAAAGCCCATTCTAAACTGCTTTTGAGTCCTCTGTCTCCAACCCAATCCTGACACACATCTGGGATGGCATGAGGGTGAGTAAATTATGAGACAATTTTCATTTTTGGGTGAAACGTCCCTTTAAAAGCGATAAACTTCAGCATGTTCTTGACCGGTCTCACAGTGCGTTGTATCTAGACAGTGCTGAGAGTCTCTCCAATCCTGACTTTCCCACATGACTGTTTGCATGATGATAAATCTTCCACGGAACAAACGGCACTAAAGTTCTTATTTCTTGCGGTACCAGTTCAATGCACGTGTGTGTCGGAGCTAATGGTGGGTGGATGAGTGATCACTGTGTGTGTGTGTGTTAAGAGAATAAGCAAGGTGAATTCTCTTGTGTATCAGCTCAGTTTCAAGCGTTTTGTTGCTCCAAAATACAGCATCACTAAAACAATAATCTATTGTTGTGAGGCATGATAAATATATACTCGAGATCTGTGAATTTGAGAGGTAGTTAATTAGTTGTACGTGATCTACTAGCTGCAGATGGAAGTGATGGGTAAAAGTGTGTGTGTGTTGACGGTGGGCAGACGGGCAATTTTTTTTTTTTTTCATGGTGTGTGGGTTGAAAGTGTCTGAGAAAAGAAAGAAACGCCAATATCCGTGTGTGTGTGTGTGTGTGTGTCTCCCACCAGAACATACAGTATATGCTAAACAGATGAAAACATTAGTCATACAGAAGCAGCTCATGCAGTGTTTTTTGCCTTTCTTAATTATTTTATGCAACTAGATATTTTTCCTACCATAACAGTATTTTGCAAACAAAGATAATGTCTCTTAAACCTTACACATGCAACTCCTCACACCCCACAATATGACAGTTCATCACATCCCTCATAAAAAACATTCAGTTATTGTGTCTTGGTGCAAAACAAACATTTTTTTCATAAAACTTTTTATTCATAAAACACACCCTGTTGAACATGTTATGAACAGATGTGGCTTAATTGTCACATTTTGTCATGCAACATGAAAAACGATCCCTTAAACAGATGCTCCCAATTAAAACGAGCCCAAATACAATGTGGTCCGATGCGTCGATTCTAATGCATTCAGTACAGAAAGTATAGATAAGACCGATTATTCCTAAATAAATAAATCTCCTGGTTATTTGTACCTATTAGTTTTACCTATGTAAACATTTTGCAAGCACGTCCACATTAGTTGTCATAGTACTGATGCAAACTTGTGTATGTGCGCCACGCGGGAGAGTTTCGCAATGGATGTTTTGCCGCTGTTTATATTTTCATGAGGGCAGCATCCAAATATGAACACGTTTGTCACAGACAACGGCTTAAAAATGGTAACAGGTGCCATATGCAATGTTTGCTGCAGTTAGGGTTTACAACTGGCCAGTTTTAGCTGGGACGTCCCGTGTTTTTGGCTGAAACTGTCCTGTATTAGCCAGCAGTGAAAGGTCCCTTATTGAAGCATAAAAGGGTCGGACGTCGAATCTCCCATCCTGTTTTGACGCCCTCAAAATGCTCAAGAATCCCATATTCAGGTGAGACATTCAAGGCCTCATTGCATTGTAACGGCTTGCAGCCGGTGTGTATCACTGCACGCTAGCGCTTCTCTTTGGGTGGGTAAATCAATTGTGAATGCGTTCCATTCAGAAGAGATCATCCCTGTGCCCCATTCCCCTCATTGACTCTATCTTCCACTGTCGGAGGGCTGAAAGGTGTAATAAAATGTTTTTTCAAATGGTAATAATGATCCTACAGTGAGGCCATCATTACTGTTTTCCCTTCGAAGTGTGCAGTGAATGCATCATTTATGCAATTTTGAACACAGTACGTGTCTTCTTGCCGAAACAATCTGCCGTGCACAACGAACAGCGAAAATAGCACATGAAATCCGAAAGATGCATTAATAAAAATCAATTTTAATCTGATTCCAAACCACCTACAAACGACTGAAGCATTCAAAATCAGTAATTTATGAGGTTTTATTTTAGTTGATCGAATGCTGTCTTAGAAGGCAGCAGCCTATGTAGACAGTGAGGCAGCTTACTACGGTTTAGAATATCAGTGAGCATATATATACTGTACATATACATGTACATGTTCGTGCTCCGTGTATAAATGAGTGACTGAAATGATGCTCTGTGCTGTCTCTCTTTAGTCGTCTAATTTTCATGCTTTCACTTACTTTGTTTCAACTGTTGAATCCAAGCCTATTGGATTACCTCAACACCATGTGGCGACGTCATTGCTATAGCAACGGCATGTTGCTACAGTGTGTTCGGGTATTCGAGGAGAAGAACTCTTGGAGCTGTGACAAGCTTCTCGCAGCACAGCAACGCTCTGACGCAAAGAGTAATGTTTACACACAGATGAATTTGTCACATCGAGCTAACAGCTTCTAACACTTCTCTAAAACATGCAAAAAGACAGTTCTAGCTGGAGGAGCTTTCCAAAAGAACGTGAAATGTTCCTCAGGAGAAACCAAAATCACTTGGGCCTGTTTACAGCTGGTATGAACATCCGTTTTGGGCGATTAAATCACAAGCGTCCAGACAGTTGGCGGTTCAACTTTCCTAGGCCTATCTGAGATAACCGTGATTCCAATCACATTTATGTCCAAATAAGAACATTTTGAACTAAAATAGAAATGCAAGAATTACATGCTGTGTGTGTGTGTGTGTGTGTGTGTCTGTCTGTCTTTCTGGAGTTATTGCATTATATGAACACTCCAAATGAACTCCGGTTTCACTTTGATTTAATGTTCACGTTTAAGTTATGAAGTGAATAAATAATAAAGCATTTTTATAAAAACCTGTTCTCACCGACACGTGAGACATCTCCTGTTAGACTTTCGCATCGGCTCCGGCTTGTGTACCTTCACCTATAGTGCAACCGGAAATGCCTCACATGCCGTCACAAATTGAAGCGCTCCACATGCTCAATCGTCCTGTATTCTCGTGGCAAATATTTGCCAATCCTATCCTAACCCCAATGTCTATTTAGGTAGAACCAATTCGCTAGAATGACTTTCATGACTGTTTCGGAGAGTGTGTTGAATTAACCCTACTTTTAGTTTGTTACTCCCAAACACTGGTGTAAATGGGGTCTTTCAGGTGACACTATGCATACGAAGGCAAATGATGAAATTATGAGACACAAACATCTCTCCATAGATAGAAAGTAAGCGAGCGAGATGGGCAACTGTGTGAGTCAGAATGCCCGAAAACGCAGAGGGACTTTAGCCCTGACTGGGAGGAGAGTGTGAACTCAACCTTCTGGCTTCTCCTCTCATCCCTCTTTCCTTCTTTAGGTTCGACTTACTGGCGTTAAGTTTGTGAACAAATCTTTTAAGAGAATGAATTGTTCATGCAATGACTCTTGTAACGTGCTTTGATTTTCTGACTTTGATCTGACTGAGATTGATGTGACTGTGGTGTCATTTTTGCGAAATTACATGGCATGGTTTATTAAACGTATTGTGGCAGTTTTGAGGTGAATTGTCCATTATGTGGTGCTAAAAGAGAGTTAAATGTTCTCCAAAACAGAGGAGGATTTTTATGGTTAATGCTCTATCAAAGTTACCTCCCTACCCTAAACCCAACCGATAGTGTCAGAAAGCGATTGCGAGATGAAACACAACTGTGTCATTTTTGCTTCTTTGACACTTTGGGTTCACGTGTGGACTCGTGTGCTCCTCAGGACCCGTATCCCGCTCCTTTACATCACAAGTGCAACGCTTTATCAGTCGAGCACAATCTGATCTCACTCAAACCAGCTTGTAAATGTAGTTGATTATGTGATGCAATCATTAAAATGAGTCTTTAGTAAAAGTGTTTAGATGTCATAAGATAGCAATGTGTGAGGAACAGGGTGAAAAGTGTTTATGCACTGAATCTTTTTCTAAAGTTTTATTGGTGAATTAATGTCGGTGTTGTTGTAGCGCCTCTAGTGTTTATTTCACCCGGAAACTGCCACGAAACATACAACAAGCCATGTAAAAATCATTTTGCAAAAATTGTGGTATAATAACGTGATTCTGTGAGACTAGGTTGAATGAATCAGTTGAGTGAATAATTCAGTGACTCGCTTATAACACAAAAAAGCAAAGATATTGCCATAACAGTGTGATCAACAGAAAGAAAAACATTTTTTTGGTGAAAAGATTCAAAAGATGCAAGTCCGCACCACTTGTTCTTCTCTTTCTTTTTGCAACTCCCGTCTTTTGATACCGAGCACATTTACAATCATACCCCCGCTTGGACGCTATTTTACCACTGAGAAAGCTGATCTTCAGAAAGCTGACAGCATCTCTGCTTGGGAGTGACAACAGGCGATCTCTCTCTCTCTCTCTGTGTGCGTGTAGATGCAGAGTGTTTGACTGCTGAGTAAGGTACAAGTGTTTGAAATCTTTTTTCTTCCTTTTTCTATCCGTTTATTGTGGTTAGTAGTTGTAAAACAGTTCAAGGGCAAGGAAGAGACGAGAAACCGGCTTGACATACAAACTAAAGGTTTAGTGGAAAACTCAAAAGACAAACACATAAGACGACGGACATGTCCGTGAACGATCTCTCTCTCTCGCACCGCCCTCTGCAGTCGGCCTTTATCCCTCGGAGGCTTGATTAGCCTAATACGGACCGGGCGTGTTGAGTCATGACACGGCCCCGCCCTCCACCGTGCCACATAGTCTTTTTGTTTTTGGTAGTATCACTAAGTGAAGAGTGGTTGTTTAAGGGAGGGTTGTTTTTAACTCCCAGTCTGTGTACTGTGAGTATGGCCGCTCCAGGTGCGGAGAGTTTAGAGTTTCTGACAAGACGACATTGGGTGAAAATTGATACTACCGCAAGTGTAGAGGAGTGTGTGTTGGCGGTGAGTGCAGTTGTTGGACATGAAAATGTTCTGTCAGCGTCACGGATGAACAGCGCTAATGTTCTGTTTGTCAAGACTATTGATTTGGCGAATCTGTTAGTTGAGATTGATGTTGAGATTGGTGGTATTTTTACATCAGTACTCCCTCTTTCCACTCCTTCCACAAGGAAGGAGTAACATTGTCTAAGGTTCCGGCGTTTATTAAGAATGAGGTTCTTGTCGGAATACTCGCAAGGTACGGGAAAATGGTCTCTCCAATAAAGATGATCCCAATTGGAAGCAAGTCATCTTTATCATAACATGTGGTGTCTTTCAGACGATACGTTTATGTGGTTCTGAAAGAAAATATAGATGAACTTGATCTGACCCTTGATTTCAGCCATGAGGGTTTCAATTATGTGATCTACGCTACAACAAACAATGAAATGTTTTGGATGTGGCGAAAATGGACATCTTGTTCGTGCCTGTCCGAGAAGTGTAAATGATCAAAACAAAGCTGTTATAAATGTAACTTCTGAAAATGTTGCTGAAGTGCGGAACGACATTGCTGCAAATGATGAAGAGGTGCCAGGCCCAAGCAGGGTGCCGGTTGTTTCCATAAAATGTGAAGAATAGTTCTGAGTTTCCAACAGGAAAAATAGTTGAAAAAGATGTAAAAGTTGCGGCTGGGGGGGGAAGAAGTCAGAAGTGCTTTGAGAACTGAAAAAGAAGTGTGACTCAGATGAGACTGAGAGTAGTAACAGTGATGACGAGGCTGTGTTTAATGAGATGGCGATACCAGAAGCGGAGGGTTCTGAGTTGGGAGATAAAGAATGTTTTCTTAAACTCCCCAAACAAGGAAATTGTTGGGATGCCATGCTGGCAAACAAGCTAAAAGATTAGATGGTAATTGTGAGATCCAGGCTGACATTGAGAGTGAAAATGATATGTCAGAATGTAGCGTTTAATGCTAGTTTACTCCAAAGTGGTTTCTCTAGCCGAGAGTATACATTTACATTTACATTTACACATTTGGCAGATGCTTTTATCCAAAGTGACTTACAGTGCACTTATTACAGGGACAATCCCCCCGGAGCAACCTGGAGTTAAGTGCCTTACTCAAGGACACAATGGTGGTGTCTGTGGGGGTCAAACCAGCAACCTTCTGATTACAAGATTACCAGTTATGTCCTTTAGACCACTACACCAATCATAGTATACTGTTGAGGAAAAAAAATCCTTCTTAAAAGTGACAAAATAGAGGAATATTTCCCTGACATAATGCAGTTCATTGAAAAAGTAAAGGTTTTCAGAAATGAGAACTGTTTCACTGATCAGGAGGGTTACCATCTGAAGTAAATTCTTTCAAGGTTAAGTAATTAGTCAAGAGTTTTCTGTGAAATTAACAAAAATGGATAACACAGTGTTTCCTTTTTGGCTTTATTGCCTCTGCTGCTCTTTTCTTTTTAATGGAGGAAATAACTCTTGCTGCTTTAAATGTTAATGGAGCGAGAGATTATAAGAAGAGAGCTCAAGTTTGAGACAATGAAGTGTAAGAAAATTGACGTGTTTGTGCAAGAGACCCATAGTGATGCATCAAATGCTACAGAATGAGCTAAAGAATTTGATGGTTTAGCGATTTTAAGTCATCATCCTTCATTAAGTGGTGAAATTGTAGTTTTATTTTCTAAGAATTTTATTCCATATTCCTATAATATAGAAGTAATTAAAGGAAGGCTCTTGAGCTTCATTTGAAAATGGCTCTTTTATATTTGTCTGTGTATATGCTCCATCTGTGGCATTAGAGAGAATGATCTTTTTGAATACTTTGGATACACAGTGTTATTGATATATGGAGAAATTTCCATGGCATGCAGAGACAGCTATCAATGGCAAGGCTTGACAGATTTTATGGTTTTAAGCATCAATTAAGTATGTTCCCAGTAAGAGAAGTATGTTCCTCAATAATCCCAGTAAGTTTCTCTGACCATAGTTTGCCACAATATGTATTGTGGCAAATAATCACATTAAATCAAAAAGTGCACATTGGCATTTTAATAATAATTTATTGGGTGATTCTTTTTTTTTAGAGCTGTTTTTAAAGAGTTGTGGAAAAATGCCAACGCTATGAAATCATCTTTCTTAACATTGCAGCAGTGGTGGGATTTTATGAAGTTCAAATCAAACAGTTGTGTCAGCAATATACTCGCAACGCTAAAAGTGACATAAATAAGTCAATGAGTGTGTTGGAAGAACACTTAATGAGAGTACAAGGGCTTGCAGACTCCATAAAAGATGTCACTTTTTTTTTTTTAGAAAGCATTAAAAAGAAAAATAATCTATTAGGCGATTATATTAGGTTTGAGTACACAAGGTGCAATAATTAGATCCTGTTTTCAAAGTGCTGATTTAATGGATGCTCCTTCAAAATTATATTTTTAACCTGGAAAAGAAGAATGGACAAAGTTTATTCATGGTTTGAAGTCAGAAATTGTCAAATCCTTTAGATATCAGAAAAAGAGCCGTACAATTCGACAAAGACCTGTATAAAAAGGAAATTTTAGAGGCTAAAGATGAAAGTTTGGGGTTTTTGAAAATTTACCACAAGTAACCAAAGATGCTAATAAAGCCCTGAGTTTAGGATGCTATAAAAAGAATGGAGAGTGGAAAAGCACCGGGCATAGATGGAATTACAATAGATATTTATAAATGATTTGGTTAGAGGTGTGTCCAGAATATGTAGCTTTGGAAAAATGGACAACTGCCACAAAGCTGCCATAGAGCAATTATTACTCTATTACCTAAAAAAGGAGATTTAAATGATATTAAAAATTGGAGGCCAGTTAGTTTATTATGCAATGACTACAAGATACTCTCCAAAGCTTAAGCAATTAGATTAGGTGAAGTTCTTGAGTCTATAGTTCATCCTGATCAGTCATATTGTGTGCCAGGTAGAAGAATTTTTGATAATGTCTCTTTTATTAGAGACATTTTAGACTGGAAAACTTTTCAATTTTGGATTGACATCAATTGATCAAGAGAAGGCGTTTGACAGAGTCAAACATATTTATTTACGGCGTGCCTTAGTTTTTTGGTTTTAATTCAGATTTGATTTCAATGGTTAAAGTTATGTATTGTGGCGTTGAGAACATAATAAAGATTAATGGGGATTTATGCTCTGCTTTTAGGGTGAATAGGGGTGTAAGACAAGGCTGTGCGCTGTCAGGCATGATGTACGCCTTAGCCATAAAACCCTTGTTAAACAAACTAAGCGCTAATGTGCATGGACTGTGTTTACCAAACTGTGCAATACTATTAAAATACCAGCTTATGCTGATGATGTCATTGTTTTAATCAGTGAATCTAATGATGTCAGTGTGATGTTGAAGATTTTAGATGATCTTCTGCAAAGGTGAAGTGGGGGAAAAAGTGAAGCCATATTAGTTGGAAAATGGTTAAAAGTTGAACCAAGACTACCTGAGGGATTAAAATGGACCAGAGATGGATTCAAATATCTATGAGTTTTTTTAGGTGATGAAAATGTTGTGAGAAATAATTTTGACTGGATAAGTGGAAGTTTTTACTCCCTAAAATGTCTTACAAAGGACATATCTTGATTATAAATCTGGTTGCCTCTGCACTTTGGCACCGTTTAGCCTGCATAGACCCCCCAGCTGAAATTTTAATGAAAATCCAGTCCATTTGAATTGACTTTTTCTGGGACAGACTGCATTGGGTACCAAAAAGTGTTTTGTACCTGTCTAAAGATGAAGGGGGACTTGGTTTAATACACTTGCAGAGCAGAACGGCTGCATTTCACCATGTGTACAAAGACTCTTAAGGTGCTCTGAGTCAAGTTGGATGGGTGCTGCGTTTGCAATTCTTCGAAGTATTGAAGTTTATGACTGGACAAAGCTTTATTCTGGTTGGATCCGCAAAGACTAAAACTACACTCATGCATTGGCTCATGTTTGGACTTATCATGTGATATGTCATTTGCTATACCGGAAAGGACTTTGTGATGCCAAGGTAACAACAATCGGACACTTGCATCAAATAGCGGGTTCTGCTTTTAAAGATGTGAACGCCATTGCTGAGCATCTCGGTATCAAATCTTCCCGAATAGTGACTAAAGCAATTGAAATTGAGGTCAGCCCTCACTGAAGAAAAAGAACTGTTGGATCAATATTCAAAGGGGTATATTTATCCCGACTGTAAAGACCCCTTTCCGAATTTGAGTCTTTTTCCCAGTTTAGGTGAGTGTAACAGCATTTTGTTAGATTACAAAGAATTAATAATTGTGGGTCCAAATTGTGCACTTGGTAACGATATGTATGAGAGTTGTGTAAAAGCATTTAATCAAACATCTTTGAATAACACGTGTGATACAGCATGGCGAAACGTACTTAACCTTGATGTAAACCTGACTGGAGATTTACAGTGGAGAGTGTTACCTGGTGCCACTTCCTGTTAGGTCAAGCTAAAATGGCAATATACAGCAAGGAAAGAGAAGATTGAACACAATGTTTTTAGTAGTCTAGAAGCTGTTTTTGTAAAATTAGTCAAATCTAGAATTGTAATTGATTATCATTATTATAGACCAATGCATGACCTTTTATCATCTGAAGCAATTTGGTGTTTAAATGGGATAATTTGTGAAATTGTTGAAGAGTTGTTTTTCCCCTTTTAGTTAAGATGATCTTATTGTTTTTATTAAATGCGTATTGTTTGATACTTTTTGTGGTGTTGATTTGTGATGTGGAAATATTGTAATAAAAAGGGTTTTTGAAAATCTAAAAATCACTCGCTGTCACTCGCTGTCACTCGCTGTCACTCTGTCGCTCGCTGTCTCTGTCGCTCGCTCGCTGTCTCTGTCGCTGTCTCTCGCTCGCTGTCTCTGTCGCTGTCTCTGTCGCTCGCACGCTGTCTCTGTCGCTCGCTCGCTGTCGCTGTCTCTGTCGCTCTGTCGCTCGCTCGCTGTCTCTGTCTCTCTCTCTTGTTGTCTGTCTCTCTCGCTCGCTGTCTCGCTCTGTCTCTCTCGTTCGCTGTCTCTGTCTGTCGCTCGCTGTCTGTCGCTCGCTCGCTGTCTCTCACTGTCTCTGTCTGTCGCTCGCTCGCTGTCTCTCGCTCGCTGTCTCGCTCTGTCTCTCTTGCTGTCTGTCTCTCTTGCTGTCTCGCTCTGTCTCTCTCTCTTGTTGTCTGTCTCTCTCCCTTGTTGTCTGTCTCTCTCGCTCTCGCTCTGTCTCTCTCGCTCGCTGTCTGTCTCTCTCGCTGTCTTGCTCTGTCTCTCTCGCTCGCTGTCTGTCTCTCTCGCTGTCTCGCTCTGTCTCTCTCTCACGCTGTCTCTCTCTCTTTACCTTCATCCCCCATGTCTACATGATGATGATGACATTCTTTCCTCCAGTTCTCCTGCACGGCTTGCCTCCTTTCTCTCTCTCAGCTGGCACACGTCTGTGATTCTGTGCTTGAAAAATTAAGATGGTGAATTTCAAAGGGAATGTTCTTCTGCTGATGCGCACCAGCCCACTCAATCTCTCCACTGTCATTTTATCTCTCTCCCTCACACTCTTTCCATATGGCTTTTGTCTGTTTCTATCTTTTCTGTGAATCTATCACTACCTGTTTCTATTGCTCAATTTAAACACACACACACACGCATTCGCAGCACTTACAAAAGAGTTCTGTTGCGGTACCATGGTACAGTGATGGTAATACTGTGGTACTTTATTCATATATGCAGTACACCATGCAATGTATGGTTTAATACATGACAACAAGCGTGGTGGTGGCGGTGTAGTGGGCTAAAGCACATAACTGGTAAGCAGAAGGTTGCTGGTTTAATCCCCACAGCCACCACCATTGTGTCCTTGAGTAAGGCACTTAACTCCAGGTTGCTCCGGGGGGATTGTCCCTGTAATAAGTGCACTGTAAGTCACTTTGGATAAAAGCATCTGCCAAATGCATCAATGTAAATAAGTATACCATGTTATCAATCTTACTTTCCTCTTCTAGTATACCATATTTCTTTCTCAGATCTCTGTGCGTGATGTTACTTATGTACATGGTGCTCTTGAATGCTTGATTCTGATTGGCCAATCATGGCATTCCGTGCTCCATGTTTGTATAATGACCACTAAACTGTATAGGGAAGAGCGGGGCTAGTTGTCAAGAGTCCAGCAAATTTTTCCAAGGTGAGGTTTTTTTTTGTACAGTCAATTTCTGCATAGCCACATACCTACAAAAATCATATTGAACATTTTCTTTTCAATATCCCAGGGAAAACGATACAGGTCACTGAACCCACATTGACCTTTTGTGACAACTTGCCCCTATAGCGAAGTATAGGTAAGTAGGGAATCGTGTAAAGTGGTCCATCCCGGGTTGAAAACGGCCACTGATTGCAAAACGACTATTTTTGTTCTGCAGAGACACACGTCTCATAAGCGGGACATGTTGTTACTATGGGGTAAGTTGTCACAATGAAACATAACTAAAACGGTGGTTTAGGTTTCATGTAAACATTGGGAAACCGATGGAGTGCGTACTCCGGGTAGGGAAGGAGGTATTGCCCCAAGTGAAGGAGTTCAAGTACCTCGGGGTCTTGTTCATGAGTGAGGGGACAATGGAGCGGGAGGTTGGCCGGAGAATCGGGGCAGCGGGGGTGGTATTGCATTCGCTCTATCGCACCATTGTCATGAAAAGAGAGCTGAGCCGGAAGGCAAAGCTCTCGATCTACCGGTCAATTTTTGTTCCTACCCTCACCTGTGGTCATGAAGGCCGGGTCATGACCGAAAGAACTAGGTCACGAGTACAAGCGGCCGAAATGGGCTTCTTCAAAAGGGTGGCGGGCTTCTCCCTTAGAGATAGGGTGAGGAGCTCAGTCATCCGTGAGGAACTCGGAGTAGAGCCGCTGCTCCTTTGCGTGGAAAGGATCCAGTTGAGGTGGTTTGGGCATCTGGTAAGGATGCCCCCTGGGCGCCTCCCTAGGGAGGTGTTTCAGGCACGTCCAGCTGGGAGGAGGCCTCGGGGAAGACCCAGGACTAGATGGAGAGATTACATCTCCACACTGGCCTGGGAACGCCTCGGGGTCCCCCAGTCAGAGCTGGTTAATGTGGCTCGGGATTGGGAAGTTTGGGGCTCCCTACTGGAGATGCTGCCCCCGCAACCCGACTTCGGATAAGCGGTAGAAGATGGATGGATGGAAAACATTGGGGCAAAAATCTACATATCTCTTTTAATCAACATATGCATTAAACGACCTATTATTGGCTTTTCAGCAAGATATGAAAACATGATCAAAATGTAGATTTTAAGGGTAAAATGGTAAATGGTCTGCACTTATATAGCACTTTTTTTAAACCTTAGAGGTCACCAAAGCGCTTTACACTGTGTCCCATTCACACTCAAACACCAATGATGGTAGAGTTGCCATGCAAGGTGCCAGCCTGCCATTGGCAGCAACTTGGGGTTCAGTGTCTTGCCCAAGGACACTTCGGCATGTGGAGTCATGTGGGCTGGGAATCAAACCGCCAACCCTGTGATTAGTGGACAACCCGCTCAACCACCTGAGACACAGGTGCCCCGCAGGTAGAATATCACTATTATTCTCATTTAAGAGGGTTTTAAACGATGTGTTTGAAACCAACATATACATCCTCTGCTAGAGAAAACACACATGTGTAATTGGACTTTTTACTCAATCTTATCGTTACTGAGATTTAGCCCTTGTGACAACTAACCCCAATCTCTCCTTCAATTTCCCACATAGCTAGTTTCATGTCATTTCTATCACTCTACTGCCTTTATGTATTTATTTGGTTATAAGCGGTGTAATAACTGGGATAGTGTACAGTAAGACTATTATAGCAAAAGGTCTTGCTGTACATTATGTATGTACTTATTAGTCATGCACGACTTATATGCTGTTCGTTAAAGGCATAGTATGTAGGGTTTTCTGTGGAACACAACAGGAGAACCTTTAAGCATCTTTATGCAACAGTTCATAGTATGTCTGTCAAGCTTCAAGAAAATAACTATTAAGGCACCACGAGTGTAGATCGTAGCACTTGTGTGCTATATTCCAAGTCTTCTGAAGCCATGTGAAAGCTGTGCGTGAGAAAGTTGGGTTCATTTTCAGGTCATTCCCCAAAATCAGTTCTTTTATGTCCCTGATAAGCATATGTGTAAACTGACTTTAACGACTAGCAGATGCCAACTCTTGCTAAGTGTTTTTCAGTGCAATTATGGGCACAGCATTCACGAAAGTGCCTCAGGTAAGAACCTCTGTGTTTTTATTGAAACCTATTTGGATGCAAGGAGTAGCGTCTCTAGTTTCGTCTGATATGCCGCTTTAAAAAATGCTTTTATTTTTCGTGCATCAGCGCGCTGATAGACATTATGTTCCCATGTATGTGGAAAATGGGACCTTATTCCCTTAAAAGTTGAAAACATGTTATTTATTTTGATTATTTTAAACTATAACACATCTGTAGGTCATTGTTTTATTATGTTATGCTTTCAGAGGCTTTATATGGAGTTAGGATGAAAATAAGGTGCATTTCTAACTGTTCTGAAACCAGTGCAGACAGACAGCACACTGGAGGTTAAGTCATGCACTAAATAGGGAGCAAGGGAGCATCCTATAGCTCTCCTATAACTGTTCTGAGATCAGTGCAGACAGACAGCACACTGGAGGTTAAGTCATTCACTAAATAGGGAGCAAGGGAGCATCCTATAGCGCTCCTATAACTGTTCTGAGACCAGTGCAGACAGACAGCACACTGGAGGTTAAGTCATGCACTAAATAGGTAGCAAGGGAGCATCCTATATCTCTCCTATAACTGTTCTGAGACCAGTGCAGACAGACAGCACACTGGAGGTTAAGTCATGCACTAAATAGGTAGCAAGGGAGCATCCTATATCTCTCCTATAACTGTTCTGAGACCAGTGCAGACAGACAGCACACTGGAGGTTAAGTCATGCACTAAATAGGTAGCAAGGGAGCATCCTATATCTCTCCTATAACTGTTCTGAGACCAGTGCAGACAGACAGCACACTGGAGGTTAAGTCATGCACTAAATAGGTAGCAAGGGAGCATCCTATATCTCTCCTATAACTGTTCTGAGACCAGTGCAGACAGACAGCACACTGGAGGTTAAGTCATGCACTAAATAGGGAGCAAGGGAGCATCATATAGCTCTCTATGCAGTTAAGTGTGTTCACTCCTAAAATCTGATCAAAAGTTCAGTTTCAGCTGCAGATGATGTTTGGATCACTCAACATGTTTGACACACATGGGACAATGACCATCAGTACATAGATTCAATGTATAATTTTATTTTAACAAGGTTGGCTGTGATTGGATGATGCTGGTCATTACTTTCAATCAGAATTATTAATTCAGCTCTATAGAAAATCAGCTGTAATGTCTCAAACATGAATAACCAACACTTCTGCGCACACAAGCTATTCATTTATTTTTTAAATTTAAATGCACCATTTTGCCGAATGATCCATTCACTGATAATCTTCACCACCACTGCAGCTCAAGAGCAGCTCTCAAATCAGCTATGGCACCATTGGCATTGCTTTGGCATGACTTGTAAAACAGCACCCAAGTCAAAGTGAACACTTTTATGGTGCTCTATAATGCTTTTTTGGAGCATGAAAGCCTGTGGTCAATTCGACTATTTAAGTTTGTTCAACATAAGAAAGAAAGAAGTCATACAGGTTTGGAACGCCACGGGGGTGAGAAAGCAATTGCAGAATTTAGAGTTTGGGTGAACTTTTCCTTTAAATTTCGCTGTTTGGTGAAGTCAGAATGCTCATTTCCTCCCGTGAACTTGCTATCGTTGTCGTCTTCCCACTCTGCGTTTATATTTCAATGTGTTTGTGGCCAGTCACAGATAAGTGTGGCATAATCCCATCTACATGGCGTGCCATCCTGAGCATGCCGAGCACTTGGTTTATTTTTACCTGCCTCGTTCTCTTCTTCACCTGTCAGTCAAATCTGAGCTCTCCGAGGCACTGACAGAAGACGCCCGACTCCTGCCTCATTCTCCCACTCACAATCAAGTCACACACTGTCTCTAATTACAGAGCCTGTAAACCCGTCTCTTCACGACCACAGAGTGACACAGATACGCCGTAAACAACAAACACACGGCTTACAGTGCCGGTTTCAGGGAAACAGAGAGAGGAGGAATGAAGGTCCGCTGCCAGACCCGTGCCCTCATGCCATCCCAGATGTGACTTTCTTTCTTCTGCAGAACACAAATGAAGATATTTAGTAGAATATTTCAGCTCTGTTACAGCGCAAGTGAATGGGTGCCAACATTTTGAAGCTCCAAAAAGCATATAAATGCAGCATAAAAGTAATCCACACGACTCCAGTGGTTTAATCCATGTCTTCAGAAGTGCTATGATAGGTGTGAGTGAGAAACAGATCAATATTTAAGTCATTTTTCACTATAAATTCCACTTTACTTTCACTTTCTTATTCTCCTTAGTGATTGGACGTTAACAGACGATGCGTTCATTTTGAAAGTATCTTTTACATGACTCTAAAGAACAAGTGATTCGTTCATTTTCTTGTGGCCGCATATGCGCAAAATCATGATGGATTGCTGTAAGAAACTGTAATCTGAAAAGGGAAAAATTTACATTGTTTGTCTTCTATGCGGAGCCTAGTAGCGGTCATGTGACATGAGATTCAGATCCGAGTCGAGAGGTGAACGAATGCGGCTGTCACGTGACTAATGAACGAAATGACTTCAATGATTCAAAGATCCAAGTTAGTAAAATGATCCGATCTTCCTGTCACTAATTCTCCTTTTTTTGGTGATTGGCATCCTTGCATATCACCCTCTAATGGGCAGGGAGGAGAATTGATGACAAAAAATGACTTATTGATGTTTCCCACGCATCACATGGATTAAACCACAGGAGTCGTGTGGATTACTTTTATGCTACCTTTTATGTGCTTTTTGGAGATTAAAAGTTCTGGTCACCGTTCACTTGCATAGTATGGATCTACAGAGCTGAGATATTCTACTAAATATCTTCATTTGTGTTCTGCAGAAGAAAAAAAAAGTCAAACACATCTGGGATGGCATGAGGGTGAATAAATGAGAGAATTTTCATTTTGGGGTGAACTGTCCCTTTAAGGGCTCTCTCGCGGTCTGTCTGTCTGTTATCTGTCTGTCTGTCTGTCTGTCTGTCTGTGTGCTCTTACTTAAAGACATACATGAACAGACAAGTTAGGGGCTGTTCACATACTAAACGTCTTTTTGTGTGCATCTACTCTGTTTTTCAATATTTTTCTATGTAGAAACACGCTGGACGGACGTCTTTGTCAGCACCACGTATCGTGCAGGAATGCCACATTTTTTAAAAACTGTGTCAAGTTAAAACGAACGTTTCCTTGATAAAACTGCATTTATTCTGCAACATAGGATGCAAATGTAATTGCTTGGAAATTAAATTATAAAGCGAGGGAACTATTTTAAGTTTGTGTTGAGTTTGGGCTTAAAATACTGATTGTATGGGTTGGGTCAGGTCACACAGGTCTCGGGTACAGGCCAGGTTTGGGTTTCAACTCGTGTTACTCACGCAGACCTCTAAAGAGGGAACCAGAACAGTGAGGCAGGTTACCTCTGAAGTTGACGTGGAGTAGAAAGTCCCGGTAGAGTTTCCTGCCGTCAAGGCTGCGCATGGCGTCACACAGTTGCGTGGTGTTCGCGCACAGAGTTCGTTGCATACGGTGCAAGGCGTGCGCTATGGCGTACACTGCGTTTATGACAAACATGATCTTCGATTCTGGCTCAAAGTTCGACTCGTCTACCACCAATCCTGGGTCGCAGTGCAGCTTTGGATTGCTCAGTAAACCCTTGAGCTCCATGAGAAGGAAACCTGTATTATTTTTTCCCTTTAAACACTGATGTCATGCAACTTAAACGAATCTGTAGGAATGAGGGACAAAAGTGAACATATCCTCTTGTGAGCAGATCTGCCAAAGAGGGTGGCAGGATTGGCAAACAACAGCCGGCGACGTGAGGGGAAAACAATGCCCAGTCATTGGCGATGAATGCCGAGCGATGGATAACAATGCTTATCTAAAGAGAGACCGCTGTGAGGTCACAATCTCCCCAGACTCATTGCCAGAAACGGAGCGCAAGCACTAAATTAAACCGCACGGAGGGAGAAATAAAAAAACAAGTGACAGAAAACAAGAAAAAGACAGATGGAGGAAACATGAAGTGAGGGGGAAAGACAGATTATGGATTTTAGAACTGATAGGGGAAGTCAGGTTTTGCTGAGCCAAATTGGAGGGGGTTTGCAAAATTATGCAAATTCCCAGGGCTCTTTCACCAGTCGTACTAGAAGACGACAACAACGCAGACAACAGACGATCTTCAGCACAAATCCAGCACAAACTGTACAAGAATGAAGGAAATGGAGAGCAAACTGGATTAACATGGAGGAAGAATGGAAAAGGGGGTGGAACAGAGTTTGATTTGAGGGCGGGCCTCCAGATAATGGTTTGGGTCAGGATAGAAGCACTGTTGTTGTTGTTGTTGTTGTTGTTGTTGTTATGCCAAGTAGGTTTTTGGAGGCAACTATGATAAACAACGACTTAAAAGGGTGGATTAATTAGGGGTTTATACACATACACATAATGTGCATTTATTATATATTCAAGATGGTTAATTAGAATAAAATATAGGGGCGTTTCTTCAATTTCGAGTACTTTTAGCTCTGTTGTGGTCACACTCGCTTATTATGACCTTACTAAAGAAAACATTTGGCGTAGGACCCCGTAGATAACTTTACTTTCTGTGCGGGGCGCTGCTGTTTCACGCAGAAGAGACGCGGTCACCGGACACGTGCCGCTCGCGGAAAAAATTAGTATCGATTGACGGTCTTAAAAAATTCCCAGCACATCTCATATTCTGTTTTGTGTTTAACTGAATTCAGTGGAAATGACGCTAAAGGAAATGACATTTTTAACTCTTTATCTTGATGAGGCTAATTTCATAGCTAGCATATTGTGTATCCTAAAAACACAATAAAATTCTATTTTTAATATGAATATATATATATATTTTTTTTTTTATAGTTACACACACACACACACACACACACACACACACACACACACAAAATATTGCTACGCCTCGGGGTCCCCCAGTCAGAGCTGGTTAATGTGGCTCGGGATTGGGAAGTTTGGGGCTCCCTACTGGAGATGCTGCCCCCGCAACCCGACTTCGGATAAGCGGTAGAAGATGGATGGATGGAAAACATTGGGGCAAAAATCTACATATCTCTTTTAATCAACATATGCATTAAACGACCTATTATTGGCTTTTCAGCAAGATATGAAAACATGATCAAAATGTAGATTTTAAGGGTAAAATGGTAAATGGTCTGCACTTATATAGCACTTTTTTTAAACCTTAGAGGTCACCAAAGCGCTTTACACTGTGTCCCATTCACACTCAAACACCAATGATGGTAGAGTTGCCATGCAAGGTGCCAGCCTGCCATTGGCAGCAACTTGGGGTTCAGTGTCTTGCCCAAGGACACTTCGGCATGTGGAGTCATGTGGGCTGGGAATCAAACCGCCAACCCTGTGATTAGTGGACAACCCGCTCAACCACCTGAGACACAGGTGCCCCGCAGGTAGAATATCACTATTATTCTCATTTAAGAGGGTTTTAAACGATGTGTTTGAAACCAACATATACATCCTCTGCTAGAGAAAACACACATGTGTAATTGGACTTTTTACTCAATCTTATCGTTACTGAGATTTAGCCCTTGTGACAACTAACCCCAATCTCTCCTTCAATTTCCCACATAGCTAGTTTCATGTCATTTCTATCACTCTACTGCCTTTATGTATTTATTTGGTTATAAGCGGTGTAATAACTGGGATAGTGTACAGTAAGACTATTATAGCAAAAGGTCTTGCTGTACATTATGTATGTACTTATTAGTCATGCACGACTTATATGCTGTTCGTTAAAGGCATAGTATGTAGGGTTTTCTGTGGAACACAACAGGAGAACCTTTAAGCATCTTTATGCAACAGTTCATAGTATGTCTGTCAAGCTTCAAGAAAATAACTATTAAGGCACCACGAGTGTAGATCGTAGCACTTGTGTGCTATATTCCAAGTCTTCTGAAGCCATGTGAAAGCTGTGCGTGAGAAAGTTGGGTTCATTTTCAGGTCATTCCCCAAAATCAGTTCTTTTATGTCCCTGATAAGCATATGTGTAAACTGACTTTAACGACTAGCAGATGCCAACTCTTGCTAAGTGTTTTTCAGTGCAATTATGGGCACAGCATTCACGAAAGTGCCTCAGGTAAGAACCTCTGTGTTTTTATTGAAACCTATTTGGATGCAAGGAGTAGCGTCTCTAGTTTCGTCTGATATGCCGCTTTAAAAAATGCTTTTATTTTTCGTGCATCAGCGCGCTGATAGACATTATGTTCCCATGTATGTGGAAAATGGGACCTTATTCCCTTAAAAGTTGAAAACATGTTATTTATTTTGATTATTTTAAACTATAACACATCTGTAGGTCATTGTTTTATTATGTTATGCTTTCAGAGGCTTTATATGGAGTTAGGATGAAAATAAGGTGCATTTCTAACTGTTCTGAAACCAGTGCAGACAGACAGCACACTGGAGGTTAAGTCATGCACTAAATAGGGAGCAAGGGAGCATCCTATAGCTCTCCTATAACTGTTCTGAGATCAGTGCAGACAGACAGCACACTGGAGGTTAAGTCATTCACTAAATAGGGAGCAAGGGAGCATCCTATAGCGCTCCTATAACTGTTCTGAGACCAGTGCAGACAGACAGCACACTGGAGGTTAAGTCATGCACTAAATAGGTAGCAAGGGAGCATCCTATATCTCTCCTATAACTGTTCTGAGACCAGTGCAGACAGACAGCACACTGGAGGTTAAGTCATGCACTAAATAGGTAGCAAGGGAGCATCCTATATCTCTCCTATAACTGTTCTGAGACCAGTGCAGACAGACAGCACACTGGAGGTTAAGTCATGCACTAAATAGGTAGCAAGGGAGCATCCTATATCTCTCCTATAACTGTTCTGAGACCAGTGCAGACAGACAGCACACTGGAGGTTAAGTCATGCACTAAATAGGTAGCAAGGGAGCATCCTATATCTCTCCTATAACTGTTCTGAGACCAGTGCAGACAGACAGCACACTGGAGGTTAAGTCATGCACTAAATAGGGAGCAAGGGAGCATCATATAGCTCTCTATGCAGTTAAGTGTGTTCACTCCTAAAATCTGATCAAAAGTTCAGTTTCAGCTGCAGATGATGTTTGGATCACTCAACATGTTTGACACACATGGGACAATGACCATCAGTACATAGATTCAATGTATAATTTTATTTTAACAAGGTTGGCTGTGATTGGATGATGCTGGTCATTACTTTCAATCAGAATTATTAATTCAGCTCTATAGAAAATCAGCTGTAATGTCTCAAACATGAATAACCAACACTTCTGCGCACACAAGCTATTCATTTATTTTTTAAATTTAAATGCACCATTTTGCCGAATGATCCATTCACTGATAATCTTCACCACCACTGCAGCTCAAGAGCAGCTCTCAAATCAGCTATGGCACCATTGGCATTGCTTTGGCATGACTTGTAAAACAGCACCCAAGTCAAAGTGAACACTTTTATGGTGCTCTATAATGCTTTTTTGGAGCATGAAAGCCTGTGGTCAATTCGACTATTTAAGTTTGTTCAACATAAGAAAGAAAGAAGTCATACAGGTTTGGAACGCCACGGGGGTGAGAAAGCAATTGCAGAATTTAGAGTTTGGGTGAACTTTTCCTTTAAATTTCGCTGTTTGGTGAAGTCAGAATGCTCATTTCCTCCCGTGAACTTGCTATCGTTGTCGTCTTCCCACTCTGCGTTTATATTTCAATGTGTTTGTGGCCAGTCACAGATAAGTGTGGCATAATCCCATCTACATGGCGTGCCATCCTGAGCATGCCGAGCACTTGGTTTATTTTTACCTGCCTCGTTCTCTTCTTCACCTGTCAGTCAAATCTGAGCTCTCCGAGGCACTGACAGAAGACGCCCGACTCCTGCCTCATTCTCCCACTCACAATCAAGTCACACACTGTCTCTAATTACAGAGCCTGTAAACCCGTCTCTTCACGACCACAGAGTGACACAGATACGCCGTAAACAACAAACACACGGCTTACAGTGCCGGTTTCAGGGAAACAGAGAGAGGAGGAATGAAGGTCCGCTGCCAGACCCGTGCCCTCATGCCATCCCAGATGTGACTTTCTTTCTTCTGCAGAACACAAATGAAGATATTTAGTAGAATATTTCAGCTCTGTTACAGCGCAAGTGAATGGGTGCCAACATTTTGAAGCTCCAAAAAGCATATAAATGCAGCATAAAAGTAATCCACACGACTCCAGTGGTTTAATCCATGTCTTCAGAAGTGCTATGATAGGTGTGAGTGAGAAACAGATCAATATTTAAGTCATTTTTCACTATAAATTCCACTTTACTTTCACTTTCTTATTCTCCTTAGTGATTGGACGTTAACAGACGATGCGTTCATTTTGAAAGTATCTTTTACATGACTCTAAAGAACAAGTGATTCGTTCATTTTCTTGTGGCCGCATATGCGCAAAATCATGATGGATTGCTGTAAGAAACTGTAATCTGAAAAGGGAAAAATTTACATTGTTTGTCTTCTATGCGGAGCCTAGTAGCGGTCATGTGACATGAGATTCAGATCCGAGTCGAGAGGTGAACGAATGCGGCTGTCACGTGACTAATGAACGAAATGACTTCAATGATTCAAAGATCCAAGTTAGTAAAATGATCCGATCTTCCTGTCACTAATTCTCCTTTTTTTGGTGATTGGCATCCTTGCATATCACCCTCTAATGGGCAGGGAGGAGAATTGATGACAAAAAATGACTTATTGATGTTTCCCACGCATCACATGGATTAAACCACAGGAGTCGTGTGGATTACTTTTATGCTACCTTTTATGTGCTTTTTGGAGATTAAAAGTTCTGGTCACCGTTCACTTGCATAGTATGGATCTACAGAGCTGAGATATTCTACTAAATATCTTCATTTGTGTTCTGCAGAAGAAAAAAAAAGTCAAACACATCTGGGATGGCATGAGGGTGAATAAATGAGAGAATTTTCATTTTGGGGTGAACTGTCCCTTTAAGGGCTCTCTCGCGGTCTGTCTGTCTGTTATCTGTCTGTCTGTCTGTCTGTCTGTCTGTGTGCTCTTACTTAAAGACATACATGAACAGACAAGTTAGGGGCTGTTCACATACTAAACGTCTTTTTGTGTGCATCTACTCTGTTTTTCAATATTTTTCTATGTAGAAACACGCTGGACGGACGTCTTTGTCAGCACCACGTATCGTGCAGGAATGCCACATTTTTTAAAAACTGTGTCAAGTTAAAACGAACGTTTCCTTGATAAAACTGCATTTATTCTGCAACATAGGATGCAAATGTAATTGCTTGGAAATTAAATTATAAAGCGAGGGAACTATTTTAAGTTTGTGTTGAGTTTGGGCTTAAAATACTGATTGTATGGGTTGGGTCAGGTCACACAGGTCTCGGGTACAGGCCAGGTTTGGGTTTCAACTCGTGTTACTCACGCAGACCTCTAAAGAGGGAACCAGAACAGTGAGGCAGGTTACCTCTGAAGTTGACGTGGAGTAGAAAGTCCCGGTAGAGTTTCCTGCCGTCAAGGCTGCGCATGGCGTCACACAGTTGCGTGGTGTTCGCGCACAGAGTTCGTTGCATACGGTGCAAGGCGTGCGCTATGGCGTACACTGCGTTTATGACAAACATGATCTTCGATTCTGGCTCAAAGTTCGACTCGTCTACCACCAATCCTGGGTCGCAGTGCAGCTTTGGCGTCCCCGTCCCAGCCGACGAAGCCCCGCCCAGCGAGCACTGAAATTTTTGCTCCCAGAAGTCTTTGAACCAGGGGTTGCGGTGGTTGTTGAGCGGCGTGAGGCTCTGGAAGTAGCGGTTGAACATGGGTATAGGGTGAGCGGCTAGCTCTAGCGTAATCGCCCCGTCCGCCGTAAACTCGTTCCCTTTAACGATGCTTTCTTGCGCTCCCCAGCCGTCGCTAGCCACCCAGAGAAAAGACACGTTGAGGCGTGCGGCGGCCGCTATGAGCTCTCGTGCGTCGTCGCTTCGTAGAAACAGCACCGCCACGCGGGCCGTGGGTTTTTGAAGGAGCTGGCGGACCACCACCTCATACGAGGAGCGTTTTGCATTCGATCGTCCCACTTTTTCGGAAGTGGCGATGCAGATGTTCCTCAAACGTGCTTGTTGCTCGAAAGCTTCGATGCCAGTTTCTCCGTAGTCGCCTTCTGAGGCAACAGTCGAGACGTAGGTCCAGTTGAAGGCACGCAGGATCTCGGCCATGGCCTTGGCCTGGTAGAAGTCTGGCGGAACGGTGCGCGCGAAGTAGTCGTAGCGGGATTTGTCGCTGAGTTTGGCGCTGGTACTGGCGTAGCTGATCTGAGGAATCTGGAATAGCCGTAGGAGATTGGCGACCTGGGAGAGACACAAACACAAGCACATGAGCCATTGCGTTACACATCTTGTTTGGATCAAAGTTAGATTCAGTTTTGAGGCAGAAATGTGAAGCTTATCGCTTTATAAAATGCACGTTAATTCTTCTGTTAAAAATCACATGTTATATACATTCATGCATTTGACACACTTTCATCCAAAGTGACTTACAGTGGATTCAAACTGTACATTGATATATTTAGGGGCGGTGGTGGCTCAGCGGTTCAGGCTCCAGGTTACTGGGTTCACTGTCCATTTCTGCCTATCGCGGCGCCGTTTTATGGTCCGTTCGTCATAACATGACGGCTCATTTTAGCTTATCGTGGACCATTCAGCAAGTTTCGCGGTCGACCCCAGAGTGCGTCGGCCCACCGGGAAAATGCCCGGTATGCCAGATTACCAGTCCAGCCCTGGCCCAGACGCAATCTGATTTTTTTGGGGGCATTTTCTGTCCTAATTTTGTTGATTTTATTTTTTTAATATATTTAAACGTGGTTAAATGTGTAAAACTGAGTTTAGGGTACTACAGTCATAATGTCTGCTGACGGAATTAAAAAATTTGCTAAAATATTTAATAAACAAACACACAAGGTGGAGATTTGTGAACGAGGAGTCTCCAAATTCTACGTATATCTGCAGATTTCATATGGCGATCAGAAACCGTCCTAAAGAGCCAGTTTTTGGTTTTAAACAACATGAGAGTATTTACATTTTTAAGTGAACTGTTGCTTTAAAGTCAACATGAAAACATCAAAAGGCCAAAAATTGTCCTTATTTACTTTAATAACACATCAGTGCACGCTATTCTAAAGGAGAATCATTGCAATGTTATACACCATATATAAATAATATAATACATCATATTTATTGTTATAACATGCTCCGCCTGTGGAACAACTTTCCTTTTTGGCTAACATCTCCAAGGCTCCTCCCCTCCAATCATGTGCCTCCGTTCTGGTATGGCACGCCCACTTTTCACAATCCAATCAGTGTTTATCTGTTTCACTCCAAAAACATCTTAACATGGAAGTAACATGGGTTGCAAATGTGTTTCATGTTGACTTTAATAACTTGTTTAAAGGTTAAAAAAAAAGAAGCTAAACATTTCAGGATGTAAACAAAGCGAAATTACTTTTAAAGGGACAGTACACCCAAAAATGAAAATTCTCTCATCATTTACTCACCCTCATGCCATCCCAGATGTGTGTGACTTTCTTTCTTCTGCAGAACACAAATTAAGATATTTAGAAGAATGTTTCAGCTCTGTTGGTCCATACAATGCAAGTGAATGGGTGCCAACATTTTGAAGCTCCAAAAAACACATAAAGGCAGCATTAAAGTAATCCACACAACTCCAGTGGTTTAATCCATGTCTTCTGAAGTGATATGATAGGTGTGGGTGAGAAACAGATCAATATTTAAGTCATTTGTCCACTTTCACATTTACTACTTTTGGTTGCATTCTTCATGCATATTGCCCCCTACTAGGCAGGTAGTAAAATGGCAAAAAAATGACTTAAATATTGATCTGTTTCTCACCCACACCTATCATATCACTTCAGAAGACATGTACTTAACCACTGGAGTCTTATGGATACTTTTATGCTGCCTTTATGTGCTTTTTGGAGCTTTAAAATGTTGGCAGCCATTCACTTGCATTGTGAGGACCGACAGAGCTGAAACATTCTTCTAAATATCTTCAAACACATCTGGGATGGCATGAGAGCGAGTAAATGATGAGAGAATTTTCATTTTTGGGTGAACTGTCCCTTTAATGCGGTTTTTGAAAGGAGACCTAAGTGGCTCAGTAAACCCTTGAGCTCCATGAGAAGGAAACCTGTATTATTTTTTCCCTTTAAACACTGATGTCATGCAACTTAAACGAATCTGTAGGAATGAGGGACAAAAGTGAACATATCCTCTTGTGAGCAGATCTGCCAAAGAGGGTGGCAGGATTGGCAAACAACAGCCGGCGACGTGAGGGGAAAACAATGCCCAGTCATTGGCGATGAATGCCGAGCGATGGATAACAATGCTTATCTAAAGAGAGACCGCTGTGAGGTCACAATCTCCCCAGACTCATTGCCAGAAACGGAGCGCAAGCACTAAATTAAACCGCACGGAGGGAGAAATAAAAAAACAAGTGACAGAAAACAAGAAAAAGACAGATGGAGGAAACATGAAGTGAGGGGGAAAGACAGATTATGGATTTTAGAACTGATAGGGGAAGTCAGGTTTTGCTGAGCCAAATTGGAGGGGGTTTGCAAAATTATGCAAATTCCCAGGGCTCTTTCACCAGTCGTACTAGAAGACGACAACAACGCAGACAACAGACGATCTTCAGCACAAATCCAGCACAAACTGTACAAGAATGAAGGAAATGGAGAGCAAACTGGATTAACATGGAGGAAGAATGGAAAAGGGGGTGGAACAGAGTTTGATTTGAGGGCGGGCCTCCAGATAATGGTTTGGGTCAGGATAGAAGCACTGTTGTTGTTGTTGTTGTTGTTGTTGTTGTTATGCCAAGTAGGTTTTTGGAGGCAACTATGATAAACAACGACTTAAAAGGGTGGATTAATTAGGGGTTTATACACATACACATAATGTGCATTTATTATATATTCAAGATGGTTAATTAGAATAAAATATAGGGGCGTTTCTTCAATTTCGAGTACTTTTAGCTCTGTTGTGGTCACACTCGCTTATTATGACCTTACTAAAGAAAACATTTGGCGTAGGACCCCGTAGATAACTTTACTTTCTGTGCGGGGCGCTGCTGTTTCACGCAGAAGAGACGCGGTCACCGGACACGTGCCGCTCGCGGAAAAAATTAGTATCGATTGACGGTCTTAAAAAATTCCCAGCACATCTCATATTCTGTTTTGTGTTTAACTGAATTCAGTGGAAATGACGCTAAAGGAAATGACATTTTTAACTCTTTATCTTGATGAGGCTAATTTCATAGCTAGCATATTGTGTATCCTAAAAACACAATAAAATTCTATTTTTAATATGAATATATATATATATTTTTTTTTTTATAGTTACACACACACACACACACACACACACACACACACACACACAAAATATTGCTATAAAACTTGATTTTCTTCAGTCATCACTTGTTTCTAACAGGGGTGTAAATATCTGCACAATTCCGATTCTTTACCAAACGATTCGATGCATCATGAAATCAAAAATTTGGTCACAATAAAAATCGATTCAGATGTTTTAGAAAGTTTCATAATAAAATAAATGTGTTAAAGATCTTTAATAGTTTTTACTGAACGTTCTTAATGTAAACCGTTGCCTTTTGTATGGCTGCATATGTATGTCTCTCACACACACACACACATACACACATACACACACACACACACACACGTACACATACTCACTCACACTCTCTCTCTCTCTCTCTCTCGCTCTCTCTCTCTCGCTCTCTCTCTCTCTCTCTCACACATACACACACACACACACATGCTCTCTCTCTCTCACACACACACACACAAACACACACATGCTCTCTCTCTCTCTCACACACACACACAAACACATGCTCTCTCTCTCACACACACACGCACTCTCTCACGCACACACACACACACACGCACACACACACACACACATACACATACTCACTCACACTCTCTCTCTCTCTCACACTCTCTCACACTCTCTCTCTCTCGCTCTCTCTCTCTCGCACACATACACACACACACATGCTCTCTCTCTTACACACACACACACACACACACATGCTCTCTCTCTCTCACACACACACACACAAACACACACATGCTCTCTCTCTCTCACACACACACACACACACACAAACACATGCTCTCTCTCTCTCACACACACACACACACACACACATGCTCTCTCTCTCTCACACACACACACACAAACACACACATGCTCTCTCTCTCTCACACACACACACACACACACAAACACATGCTCTCTCTCTCACACGCACACGCACTCTCTCTCACGCACACGCACGCACACACATGCACTCTCTCTCTCTCACATGCACAGTCTCTCTCTCACGCACACACATGCACGCACGCACGCACGCACACCACTCTCACACACACACTCATGTTATTGATTTGCATATCATGCACTGTTAACATTTATTGCACCAAAAATTACAAATATATAAGACAAATAAGGCCCATGTTCACATCAAGCGGGGTAATAGAAATAAAAACAAACTATTCGTATCATGTCAAGGTGGTTAATTTTCAGAGAAAGGTGTTAAAACGCTGCACATTCACAAGAATGTTTTATATTTTCATGGCTGCCACGTGTCATTGACCAATCACAGGTATCTTTAATCAACCTGCGTTTGGCGCTTTTATCGATTTTTAAATTCTGTAATTGATGCATTTAAATTGATTTATCAGATCAATGCACCAAAATACATTTTTACACCCCTCTGCACTGACACTTGCAGGGACGAGTGCATTGGTGGTGTGGTTGAAATGACACATCTGTGGGACAGTCGTACTTTAAAAAATATGATTTAAAATAATTTTCACACGATACATATAGAAATGATTTCTGTTTGTTTCACTCTTTGTTTAGATGATGCTAGTTTTAAACATTTGGACATTTCAAAAGCTTATGACTATTAAATGATTTAGTTCTCACCTGGATGGAGACGCTGCTAAACGATCCTCCGATAACACCAGCTATCGCTAGCGGACTGTCTTCCTGAAGAGCATAGGACCCATCGGGGCAGATAAACTCTGCATCGTCCACTTTTGTGAGAGACGCTCTGACGAACTCCAGCGCTTGTTCCAGAGCGTAGGTGTCTCTCGAGCACGTGTCCAGGACGTGGACGCCCAACACCACACCTGGTAGCAGACCTACGTCCTGGTTGATCTGATCAATGGCGAAGAGCATTGCCTCAAGACGCTGGATACCGCGGCCTTCATTGATGCGGCCGCACTCGTCCATGCCCAGACCTTTCTCGTGGACGGGGAACAGGCCTCCCAGCACCAGGTCTCCATCGATCTTGATCTCTCTACGGGGAGAGTCTCCACTGGAGAGCAGGACCCCAGCACCGAGAAGCACCAGGAGTAGAGCGCGGACGGCGGACGACATCGTTTAACGCAGGACTGAAGAGGTGTAGCGGTCAGGAGGGGAGAGAGAGGGTGACAAGAGGGTGTCAAAGACTGGACAGAGGCATGAAGGGGAGGCGGGGAGGTTTGTTGGGTTACTCATGGAGATCCGCAGCACTGCCTTCAGCCTTTAAACTGCAGAGAAAGAGACAAAATGCAACAACTTAGTAGTTTAAGTATTGGTACCACCTGTTGGTCTAGTGGTTACCGTTTTCGTGAAGCAATTAAGGGGTGCAGTTCTAATCCAGACCACATTAATTAGGGTCATTCCCAAATAAGGTGCCCGAGAAGTACTTAACAGCAAGTAAAATCAACATTTTTCGGGGGTCTGGGAAGCTCAGCAAGTACAGACGATGACTATCACCCCTAGATGTGCGAAATTGTCCCGGTTGCTAGGGAGGGTAGAGTCACATGGGGTAACCTCCTCGTGGTCGCTATAATGTGGTTCTCGCTCTCGGTGGGGCGTGTGGCGAGTTGTGCGTGGATGCTGGGGAGAATAACGTGAAGCCTCCACAGCCCTACGTCTCCACGGTAACGCGCTCAACCCGGATTGAGGCGAGTCACTACGCCACCACGAGGACTTGGAGCGCATTGGGAATTGGGCGTTCCAAATTGGGAAGAAAAGGGGAAAAAAATACAAATAAATAAAAAAATTAAATCGACATTTTCCAAGAACATGTCATGCATTTTTTTTTTAATTTAGCCTACAAATGGAATAAAATCAACTAAAATTCTCTTAAGTGCCCATTCACTTATGTGCCATCTGATGTCCAAAGAAAGATGCCTAGCACCATTCTTTTGTCTGTCTGTATTCTACCCATTGACCCTCTCTTATACACCAATCTTTGCAGTAGTGCGTGCCATTATTATGTACAATAACACTTAAGGTCACACTTTATATTAGGTGGCTTAAGCACTACTATGTACTAACAATAAAATCATACAGACTATGTGTTTACTAACTACACGTTGTTCTGCAAAATTCCCACATTTGCTGCTACTGAGGTTGCAGTATGGGTAGGATTAGGTGTAAGGTAGGGTTAGGGTTAAGTTTAGGAGTAATGTTAGGGTTAAGTTTAGGTTTTGGGGTAAGGGTAGAGTTAGGGTTAAGTTTAGGTTTTGGGGTGAGGGTAGGGTTAGTTAGGTTTTGGGGTGAGGGTAGGGTTAGTTAGGATTTGGGGTGAGGGTAGGGTTAGGGTTAAGTTTAAGAGTAGGGTAGGGATGGTTAGGTTTTGGGGCGAGGGTAGGGTTAGTTAGCTTTTGGGGTGAGGGTAGGGTTAGGGTTAAGTTTTAGAGTAGGGTAGGGTTAGTTAGGTTTTGGGGTGAGGGTAGGGTTAGTTAGGTTTTGGGGTGAGGGTAGGGTTAGGGTTAAGTTTAAGAGTAAGGGTAGGGTTAGTTAGGTTTTGGGGTGAGGGGTAGGGTTAGTTAGGTTTTGGGGTGAGGGTAGGGTTAGGGTTAGTGTTAGGTTTTGGGGTGGGGTTAGGGTTAGGTTTTGGGGTGAGGGTTGGGTTAGTTAGGTTTTGGAGTAAGGGTAGGGTTAGTTAGGTTTTGGGGTGAGGGTAGGGTTAGTGTTAGGTTTTGGGGTGAGGGTAGGGTTAGTTAGGTTTTGGGGTGGGGTTAGGGTTAGTTAGGTTTTGGAGTAAGGGTAGGGTTAGTTAGGTTTTGGGGTGAGGGTAGGGTTAGTTAGGTTTTGGGGCGAGGGTAGGGTTAGGGTTAAGTTTAAGAGTAAGGGTAGGGTTAGTTAGGTTTTGGGGTGAGGGTAGGGTTAGGGTTAGTGTTAGGTTTTGGGGTGGGGTTAGGGTTAGGTTTTGGGGTGAGGGTTGGGTTAGTTAGGTTTTGGAGTAAGGGTAGGGTTAGTTAGGTTTTGGAGTAAGGGTAGGGTTAGTTAGGTTTTGGGGTGAGGGTAGGGTTAGTGTTAGGTTTTGGGGTGAGGGTAGGGTTAGTGTTAGGTTTTGGAGTGAGGGTAGGGTTAGTTAGGTTTTGGGGTGAGGGTAGGGTTAGTTAGGTTTTGGGGCGGGGTTAGGGTTAGTTAGGTTTTGGAGTAAGGGTAGGGTTAGTTAGGTTTTGGAGTAAGGGTAGGGTTAGTTAGGTTTTGGAGTAAGGGTAGGGTTAGTTAGGTTTTGGGGTGAGGGTAGGGTTAGTTAGGTTTTGGGGCGGGGTTAGGGTTAGTTAGGTTTTGGGGTGAGGGTAGGGTTAGTTAGGTTTTGGAGTAAGGGTAGGGTTAGTTAGGTTTTGGGGTGGGGTTAGGGTTAGTTAGGTTTTGGAGTAAGGGTAGGGTTAGTTAGGTTTTGGGGTGAGGGTAGGGTTAGTTAGGTTTTGGAGTAAGGGTAGGGTTAGTTAGGTTTTGGGGTGAGGGTAGGGTTAGTTAGGTTTTGGGGTGAGGGTAGGGTTAGTTAGGTTTTGGGGTGGGGTTAGGGTTAGTTAGGTTTTGGAGTAAGGGTAGGGTTAGTTAGGTTTTGGAGTAAGGGTAGGGTTAGTTAGGTTTTGGGGTGGGGTTAGGGTTAGTAAGGTTTTGGAGTAAGGGTAGGGTTAGTTAGGTTTTGGAGTAAGGGTAGGGTTAGTTAGGTTTTGGGGTGAGGGTAGGGTTAGTTAGGTTTTGGGGTGATGGTAGGGTTAGTTAGGTTTTGGGGTGAGGGTAGGGTTAGTTAGGTTTTGGAGTAAGGGTAGGGTTAGTTAGGTTTTGGGGTGAGGGTAGGGTTAGTTAGGTTTTGGGGTGAGGGTAGGGTTAGTTAGGTTTTGGAGTAAGGGTAGGGTTAGTTAGGTTTTGGAGTAAGGGTAGGGTTAGTTAGGTTTTGGAGTGAGGGTAGGGTTAGTTAGGTTTTGGGGTGGGGTTAGGGTTAGTTAGGTTTTGGAGTAAGGGTAGGGTTAGTTAGGTTTTGGGGCGGGGTTAGGGTTAGTTAGGTTTTGGAGTAAGGGTAGGGTTAGTTAGGTTTTGGAGTAAGGGTAGGGTTAGTTAGGTTTTGGGGTGAGGGTAGGGTTAGTTAGGTTTTGGAGTAAGGGTAGGGTTAGTTAGGTTTTGGGGTGAGGGTAGGGTTAGTTAGGTTTTGGAGTAAGGGTAGGGTTAGTTAGGTTTTGGAGTGAGGGTAGGGTTAGTTAGGTTTTGGGGTGGGGTTAGGGTTAGTTAGGTTTTGGGGTGGGGTTAGGGTTAGTTAGGTTTTGGAGTAAGGGTAGGGTTAGTTAGGTTTTGGAGTAAGGGTAGGGTTAGTTAGGTTTTGGGGTGAGGGTAGGGTTAGTTAGGTTTTGGGGCGAGGGTAGGGTTAGGGTTAAGTTTAAGAGTAAGGGTAGGGTTAGTTAGGTTTTGGGGTGAGGGTAGGGTTAGGGTTAGTGTTAGGTTTTGGGGTGGGGTTAGGGTTAGGTTTTGGGGTGAGGGTTGGGTTAGTTAGGTTTTGGAGTAAGGGTAGGGTTAGTTAGGTTTTGGAGTAAGGGTAGGGTTAGTTAGGTTTTGGGGTGAGGGTAGGGTTAGTGTTAGGTTTTGGGGTGAGGGTAGGGTTAGTGTTAGGTTTTGGAGTGAGGGTAGGGTTAGTTAGGTTTTGGGGTGAGGGTAGGGTTAGTTAGGTTTTGGGGCGGGGTTAGGGTTAGTTAGGTTTTGGAGTAAGGGTAGGGTTAGTTAGGTTTTGGAGTAAGGGTAGGGTTAGTTAGGTTTTGGAGTAAGGGTAGGGTTAGTTAGGTTTTGGGGTGAGGGTAGGGTTAGTTAGGTTTTGGGGCGGGGTTAGGGTTAGTTAGGTTTTGGGGTGAGGGTAGGGTTAGTTAGGTTTTGGAGTAAGGGTAGGGTTAGTTAGGTTTTGGGGTGGGGTTAGGGTTAGTTAGGTTTTGGAGTAAGGGTAGGGTTAGTTAGGTTTTGGGGTGAGGGTAGGGTTAGTTAGGTTTTGGAGTAAGGGTAGGGTTAGTTAGGTTTTGGGGTGAGGGTAGGGTTAGTTAGGTTTTGGGGTGAGGGTAGGGTTAGTTAGGTTTTGGGGTGGGGTTAGGGTTAGTTAGGTTTTGGAGTAAGGGTAGGGTTAGTTAGGTTTTGGAGTAAGGGTAGGGTTAGTTAGGTTTTGGGGTGGGGTTAGGGTTAGTAAGGTTTTGGAGTAAGGGTAGGGTTAGTTAGGTTTTGGAGTAAGGGTAGGGTTAGTTAGGTTTTGGGGTGAGGGTAGGGTTAGTTAGGTTTTGGGGTGATGGTAGGGTTAGTTAGGTTTTGGGGTGAGGGTAGGGTTAGTTAGGTTTTGGAGTAAGGGTAGGGTTAGTTAGGTTTTGGGGTGAGGGTAGGGTTAGTTAGGTTTTGGGGTGAGGGTAGGGTTAGTTAGGTTTTGGAGTAAGGTTAGGGTTAGTTAGGTTTTGGAGTAAGGGTAGGGTTAGTTAGGTTTTGGAGTGAGGGTAGGGTTAGTTAGGTTTTGGGGTGGGGTTAGGGTTAGTTAGGTTTTGGAGTAAGGGTAGGGTTAGTTAGGTTTTGGGGTGAGGGTAGGGTTAGTTAGGTTTTGGGGTGGGGTTAGGGTTAGTTAGGTTTTGGGGCGGGGTTAGGGTTAGTTAGGTTTTGGAGTAAGGGTAGGGTTAGTTAGGTTTTGGAGTAAGGGTAGGGTTAGTTAGGTTTTGGGGTGAGGGTAGGGTTAGTTAGGTTTTGGAGTAAGGGTAGGGTTAGTTAGGTTTTGGGGTGAGGGTAGGGTTAGTTAGGTTTTGGAGTAAGGGTAGGGTTAGTTAGGTTTTGGAGTGAGGGTAGGGTTAGTTAGGTTTTGGGGTGGGGTTAGGGTTAGTTAGGTTTTGGAGTAAGGGTAGGGTTAGTTAGGTTTTGGGGTGAGGGTAGGGTTAGTTAGGTTTTGGGGCGAGGGTAGGGTTAGTTAGGTTTTGGGGTGGGGTTAGGGTTAGTAAGGTTTTGGGGTGAGGGTAGGGTTAGTTAGGTTTTGGGGTGGGGTTAGGGTTAGTTAGGTTTTGGGGTGGGGTTAGGGTTAGTGTTAGGTTTTGGGGTGAGGGTAGGGTTAGTGTTAGGTTTTGGGGTGAGGGTAGGGTTAGTTAGGTTTTGGGGCAAGGGTAGGGTTAGTTAGGTTTTGGGGCAGGGGTTAGGGTTAGTTAGGTTTTGGAGTAAGGGTAGGGTTAGTTAGGTTTTGGGGTGGGGTTAGGGTTAGTTAGGTTTTGGAGTAAGGGTAGGGTTAGTTAGGTTTTGGGGTGGGGTTAGGGTTAGTTAGGTTTTGGGGTGGGGTTAGGGTTAGTTAGGTTTTGGGGTGGGGTTAGGGTTAGTAAGGTTTTGGGGTGAGGGTAGGGTTAGTTAGGTTTTGGGGTGGGGTTAGGGTTAGTTAGGTTTTGGAGTAAGGGTAGGGTTAGGGTTAGGTTTAAGAGTAAGGGTTGAGTTAAGTGTAAAGTTAACTGTGTAACTACAAATGTAATTAAATGCAACATCATGTATGTACATTGTAGGTACATTATATTAGGTGGTCTTGACTACTATGTGCTCAACCATTTGATACAATGTGCGTCCACACTTAATAACACTTTATGCGCTTTGTACTGCATATACATACTGTATATTACTTTAATTTCATCATATCATCGAGTGGTTAAAGGGATACTTCGCCCAAAAATTTAAATTCTCATCATTTGTTCCCCCTCATGCCATCCCAGATGTGTGTGACTTTCTTTCTTCAGCAGAACACAAATACAGATATTTAGAAGAATATTTCAGCTCTGTTGGTCCTCACAATGCAAGCGCACGCTGATCAGAACATTAAAGGTCCAAAAGGGACAGAAAGGGAGTAAAAAGTAATCCTTAACACTCGCTTAATCCATGTATTCTGAAGCGATATGATACTGTAAGTGTGGGTGAGAAACAGATCAAGGTTTTACTGAAAATCTTCACTTACACATTCAGCCACCAACTGGTTAGTGCTGGTCAAAAGTGGAAATAGTGAAGAAAGACTTACATATTGATCTGTTTCAGGTGGTGGTGGTGTACTGGGCTAAAGCACATAAGTGGTAATCAGAAGGTTGCTGGTTCGATCCCCACAGCCACCACCATTGTGTCCTTGAGTAAGGCACTTAACTCCAGGTTGCAATCCCCCCGATTGTCCCGGTAATAAGTGCACTAAATATTTCTCACCCACACTTACAGTATCATATCACTTCTGAAGACATGGATTTAACCACTGGAGTCTGGATTACTGGATTGAAAAGTATGGATTACTTTTATGCTGCCTTTATGTCCTCTTTGGCGGTTTTGAGTTCTGGTCACCATTCACTTGCATTGTATGGACCTACAGAGCTGAAATACTATTCTTAAAATCTTTGTTTGAAGTCATACACATCTGGGTTGGCATGAGGGTGGGTAAATGATGGAATGAGAGGGAATTTTCGTTTTTGAGGGTGAACTATTAATTGTAGTTTTTTGGGATGTTTGGGCTTGTCGTAGGTAAGAAATGTCCGTGCGTGTCAGCTGTGCTCATTGTCAGTGTTGTTTCAGTATTGTCAGCAATCTGCATCATCCGTCTCTCCTACAACATCCACCCAAAACGTTTTCTTTTTTAATATATTTTGCGGCGTGAGCACTCGGTAGGACCTGTTATGTTTCACATTTTCACCTTGCTGACGTAGCGCTGCTCGGGTGGAGGGTTAGGGTTAGTTTACACACATGGCTTGAACAGCTGGATGCATTTACACTCGGATAGTTAATCCGATCAGTTAAAATGCATGCAGTGACCATGTGTGATACTCCACAATGTTCCATAAAGAGTTGAAAGAAGATTCTGATTAAAAACATCTTACCAAACACACACAAACTAATCTC
Organism: Moxostoma hubbsi; assembly: GCA_032164185.1. NCBI lineage: Eukaryota > Metazoa > Chordata > Actinopteri > Cypriniformes > Catostomidae > Moxostoma > Moxostoma hubbsi. Next base: position 2,403,980 of record JAVLUX010000027.1, on the reverse strand, counting down.
AACAAATGCATGCATCGCCAACTCCCCCGCGCCTTCCGAACCCTTACGAACAGATTTGTCAAAACAGATTCGTAAGGATGCAAACCACACGAGAAAGATAAATTAATCATGCCAGAAGCTTAGAGAGAAGCAGCAACGTTTGAGGAAAAAAAATCTTTCTCTGTGGAGAACATATTGAGGAGAAATCGCTAAGAATAAATTATGCTAGCTCGATGCATTGTTTGCTTGTACTCACAGACCAGATCACATGTAGTCCGTTACAACCCAACACGGTCGACCTGTATGTGCGGTTACTGTGTGTGACGTCTCTTCCCCGTTTCAAATGAGTGTTATTCTCTTTCCAGTGTGCAGCTCATTTTTTTCTCCCCTTGTTATTGTGGAGCTCAGATGACTGAGTTATGAAATGCTAATTAAATCTCAAACCTACGGTTCTGAGAAAATCCAACCAATTCAACAGCCCGATAAATAGCTTTCTCGGAGCGCTCAACAAAAGAGTGAAAGTTATCTGGCGCTAATTGTCAAATATATGGCTGGGATTGTGCATCTCTCCATTGCCTGTAAAGTTCATAAAGCATGCAAAAGTACGGCTTGATATCTAAGCCTGGGTTTTGATCTTGGCTTGAGTCCCTAATCTGATTCCCTCTCCCACTTTTCCTTGCGGAAGGGTGGGCGAGCGGGAGTGATGGTGGTGGGGCTGATTTATGAGGTGTGCGAGATGGTTCGCTGGGTTTCCACATTTCTGGCAGCTACACAAAGCCTCACAGCCAGGCGAGGAGTTGCTCCAAGGCTGGATAACGTACAACCAGTGATGCTATCTCTCCATCGTGCAATGCAACACAAAGCATGACACGCAGGTCTCTGGCAGAGTCGCACTAACGGCAGCTTTCCTCATTATACTCCACCACCGCGATTCAGTCTGCCAGCCTCACTGCAACAATGGAGCTCTCACTGGGCGAAAGCAAGCAGCTTAAAGTGTCTCCACTTTGCTTGCCTCTTCCTCTCTCTCCTGAGAGGTCAGCGGGAGATCTCGAGGGCCGGCGGAGAGCTTTCTGCTTCGATGACAGACGCTTGGACACTCCAGAAGTAGACTGGTGTTGTTTTAGCACTTTGAGACTCGGTGGCCACACCGGGCGAGAGGAAATTCATTCACGCATTTCCCTCTTACACCCTGATGGTGAACGACATAACTGAGCGAGAATGTGAGGAGAGTGCAGATGTGTCGGACATCATCCACTAGTGCAGAGGACGGAGGACGTCAAAAATGGGTCGCAGGCGATTGTGCTGTTGAAGGTTGTGCATCCAATCAAACTACAAACGCTTTAAAATAAAGCAATAATCAGGGTTTCAGTGAAGCACTTAATATGGAAGTGAATGGAGCCAATCTGCAAACATTAAAATACTCACCGTTTCAAAAGTACAGACACAAGACGTAAACGACATGTGTAAACATGATTTTAGTGTGATAAAATCACTTGCTAACCACATCTGTGTAAAGTTATGTTCAATTTTACAACTTTGCAATGATGCCGCAAAGCAATAAACCCTGTAATCTCAGTAAATGATGATTTAAACAACTTTACAGCTCAAGTTATACATGTGCATCTTATACAAATAATTATACAGTTTTAACAGAATTATGTTGTGCTTTTCTAAAATTATAAGCTTCACATTTCTGCCTTTTAAACCCTCAAAAAATTGGCCCCATTGACTTCCATTGTAAGTGTCTCACTGTAACCTTTTATTTATTAATTTTTTACAGCAATTGAGGGACGAGTCGATTTCATTTTTTCGCGTGGTAATCAACATAATGAGCAAATGATGCACCATACGCTCTCTGCCGGCTACTTGTGAGTATTTGCGCTCATACAAGAAGAACACTTGCGCTTTGTGATTGCGACTGTATGTGGACATTCAAAATGCTTAGTTTTGTGAGATAATGGGAACTGTGTTGGCATTATTCATCCAGATGCAACACGTTCCCAATATTTATTGGGCGCTTAAAGTATGTGATCAAGGAATTTGCTAACTTTTAAGGGTGTGTTCACACTTAGTTGGCAGGTTTGGTTTGATTAAAACAAACTCTGGTGCGATTGGTAGGGGAAGGAGGCGGCGAGAACCGGCTTAATAATATAAATAATATTTAATTAAACAAAAAGACAAACACAAACGTATACAGGGCATCTGCCCGTAATTCTCTCACTCTCTCTCTCGAGAACTGTCCCATCAGGCTGATTGGGGACCGGGCGTGCATAATTTCAGCCCCACCCTCCTCCGCTCCACACTCCTCCCGGCATTGCCTCAGTTCGGGGAGCCCCCAAGAGAAGTGGACTCACCGGTTCTCTGATGCACCATCGCGTGGTCCCCGATCACTCCTCCATCCTCTCAGGCGTGTGGACCGGAGTCAGACCACCGATCCCCAGTGGACAGAACGCCTCTCCGTGTTCCTGGCGACCTATGGGGACACTCCTCTGCCCCTGGCAGCGACTCTACCACTCCAGGTGGTCGGGGAGTTGCTTCCCTCCTCCCCTCGCAGACGGCGGTTTTCTCTCGACCCCTCTGCATTTCTGGGGGACGGCAGGGCACTCCTCCTTCACTGGCAGCGGCTCCATCGCTCCAGGCGTTCTGGGAGTCCAGTCCCTACTCGACCCATGTCCGGGCAGTCGGGCTACTCCGTCACCCGGCGGATGGGAGCGGTGCTCCCTTGGGTGGATGGCAGTGTCAAGGACTCTACGACGGGTATCCCTCCTCCCTCCCGGGTTTCGGCACCAATGTAAGGGGGTTAAAGGGAAAGGAGGCGGCGAGAACTGGCTTGACAATATAAATAATATTTAATGAAATAAAAAGACACTCTCAAACACATACAGGGCAGCTGCCCATAATTCTCTCTCTCTAACTGTCGTCACCATCCGTCTTTATCCCTCGCGTGCCCCATCAGGCTGATTGGGGACCGGGCGTGCATCATTTCACCCCGGCTCCGCCCTCCTCCGCTAAAATAACTTGGAGCGGTAAGAGAGGTGTACGCAACACAAAATGAGGGCAAACATGGAGCAATCAGGAGGTAAAGTTCCTTATTAACATTTGGTCCGACGAGAATATTTATATATACGGTATACTGGAAAAAAACGCACAAAAATGTTCAAGTGTTCAAAATGTGAACCTGGAAAACTCTAGTAACAATTTTTTTTCCTCATAAGCACCAATTTTATCCTATTTCCAGGCAGCTAAACAAGCATAAAACACCTGACGAGGTGGCCGATTTCTCTTCCCAGTCCAGCCCTGGTCCCTGATATTATTAATGTTTGACGTTAATTGCAATTTTTGTTTGTTTTTTTACTGTTGCGTTTCCATTTTATGTCCGCTATAAGATCCTGAAGTAAAACTAGTTGCAAAGCACAACACCGTTACGTGTTCATTACAGAGGAAGGCAAAATCAAAGCGTTGCGTTCTCTGTTCATGCTCTTCTCACACTAAAGAAGGTAAAATCTGAGCACACAGCCATTTAAAGTCAACATGATATCAAAATGGACCATATTTACTTTATTATTACACATTGCATCATTTATGCTAATTAATTCTATAATCACTTAATATTTTCACTCATTAAAACCAAATCCAAATAGGTTGTTTTATTTTTAAACGGGCGTCTCCTGGGTCACTCTTGGTCTCTAGTGTGCGCTGTACCTCAACACACAGGCAGAAAAAGTCAAACTAATCCCTGAACTTCTTAAAACGAGTCATTATCAAACCCAAGTGCATTAACGTCGCTCTCCCGCAGCAACCTGCTGTAGCTGATCTTTAAACAGTTCCTTTTGGCTAATCATGTTAATTAGTTATGAGGGGTTGGACTGAGGAGCAGTACAGGGCATTTTTGGGTGCAGAGAGGTTCAGGAATTAATTGGATTTTGCTCGCAGGCAGTTCCTTAACGGCATGTTGAAATCAAACAGTCAGCTCGAAAATTCAGAAATCCAGTGCAAAAAAAAAAAAAAAAAAAAGGAAAGGAATGGAAAGAAATACCAACATTCTCCCTTTAATCATAGCATTAATGCTCCTAAAGCAAGAACATTTTTACATTGTTTTGCTTTCTTCAACTCTTCAATGGATCAATGGATCAACATACTTTCTATATAATTGCATACTTTGGATTTATAAGAATTCAAGAATAAGGGAACATGGGGGGAAATGGCTTAAATGTCCAGGATTCAGTACAAGTTCAACATTTGTATCATGTTGAATGCCACTATATATGTGTGTGTGTGTGCACTGATCAGCCACAACATTAAAACCACCTGGCTAATATTGTGTAGGCCAACCATCCCCCCCCCCCCCCATGCCACCACTACAGCGCCAACCTGCATCTCAGAACAGCATTCTGCTATTCAACAATCATGCCATGCTCCAAATCACTGAGATCACTTTTTCCCCATTCTGATGGTTGATGTGAACATTAACTGAAGCTCCTGACCCGTATCTGCATGATTTTATGCACCGCACTGCTGCCACACGATTGGCTGATTAGATAATCACATGGATGATTGTTGGTGTCAGTCGGGCTGGTTTGAGTATTTCTGGGATTTTCACACACAACAGTCTCTAGAATTTACTCCGAATGGCGCCAAAAACACAAAACACATCCCGTGAGGTGCAGTCCTGTGGACGGGAACACTCGATGATAAGATCAACAGAGAATGGTCAGACTGGTGTGAACTGATAAAGTCTACAGTAACTCAGATAATCACTCTGTACAATTGTGCTGAAGAATATCATCTCTCAATGCTGTTCTGTGATGAGGGTTGGCGCTGTTTTGGTGGCACAAGGGGGACCTACACAATATCAGGGAGGTGCTTTTAATGTTGTGGTTGATCGGTGTATATATAATGTGCGTGTGTGTGTGTGTGTGTGTGTGTGTGTGTGTGTGTATATGTATATATATACATACATACTGGGCTGAACTGGTAATCTGGCATACCGGGCATTTTCCCGGTGGGCCAACGCACTTTGGTGCCAAACAGGGGTGGAATGACCATCGGGAGAAACGTAACCCAACGTAACTCTACCTACCCTAGCAACCAGGCCAATTTGGTTGCTTTAGGAGACCTGACTGGACTCACTCGAACCTGCGACTGCATGGGTGGTAGTCAGCGTCAATACTGGCTGAGATACCCAAGCCCCCTATATAATGCAGTAATATAATGCAGTAATATAATGTTAATATAATGCAGTATCATTTTTATCATCTTATTTTCATCAACCGTATGCTTTAATAAAATCATTTAATCATCGTCATGATGCGCCTTTATCAAAGAGATGATGCACCAAATATAGGACAGGATTCATTCCACACTGACATTTAATGAGACGCAACTGGCTGTCAAACACACATTGAGCTATGAATATGTATTTTCTCTTTTATTTAGTCTGAATATATGCACATTACATCATCTCAGTAGTACACCTAAATGACCATAGCCAAGGCATACTGTGCACGTGTTACACTTGCTATAGTTTACATCCATGTTGCTGCTTCATCAAATATCAATGGCAAATGTAAATCAAGTCAATCACTGAGTCATCAGTGCCACCCAGAAATGTACATGATATATGCCTTGTCCACACTAATACGGTTTCGCTTGAAAACGCGTCTTTTTCTCTCCATTTTGGCCTTCCGTCCACACTGAGACGGCGTTTTTGTCCGCGAAAACGTCCGGTGTTATAGCGGCGCTGTTGTGCCTGATACTCACTTTGATAGCGTTGTTATAAAATAAATGTCACGTACAATCATCACATTGCGTTCCTTCACAGGCGAAGGGAAGTTCACTCGGAATTGATGTCCGGCGACGGAACATAGCCATAGTCATTTTTATGAATAAAGTACTCAAGCAAACGACTTTTGGCTATACGTTTGAAACGGTGTGTATTTTAACATTTGTCGACTGCCTCATTCACTTCCATTGCAAGTGTTTTAAATGAGGGATGGGACTTTTTTATAGAAATCAACATCGATTCAACCTGGAATGTTCCTTTAAACCAGCCTACAATGGTTTGCTGGTCCTAGCGGGTCTTCCAGCACGGTCAGGCTGGTCTGGTGTGCTGGTCCTAGCGGGTCTTCCAGCACGGTCAGGCTGGTCTGGTTTGCTGGTCCTAGCGGGTCTTCCAGCACGGTCAGGCTGGTCTGGTTTGTGGTCCTAGCGGGTCTTCCAGCACGGTCAGGCTGGTCTGGTGTGCTGGTTCTAGCGGGTCTTCCAGCACGGTCAGGCTGGTCTGGTGTGCTGGTCCTAGCAGGTCTTCCAGCACGGTCAGGCTGGTCTGGTTTGCTGGTCCTAGCAGGTCTTCCAGCACGGTCAGGCTGGTCTGGTTTGTGGTCCTAGCAGGTCTTCCAGCACAGTCAGGCTGGTCTGGTTTGCTGGTCCTAGCAGGTCTTCCAGCACGGTCAGGCTGGTCTGGTTTGTGGTCCTAGCAGGTCTTCCAGCACGGTCAGGCTGGTCTGGTGTGCTGGTCCTAGCAGGTCTTCCAGCATGGTCAGGCTGGTCTGGTGTGCTGGTCATAGCAGGTCTTCCAACACGGTCAGGCTGGTCTGGTGTGCTGGTCATAGCAGGTCTTCCAGCACGATCAGGCTGGTGTGGTTTGCTGGTCCTAGCAGGTCTTCCAGCACGGCCAGGCTGGTCTGGTTTGTTGGTTTGGTTTTAGGCCAGTTTGGCCTGGCTGGGAGAGCATAGACCATCTAAAACTAGCAAACCAGATTAGACTTTTTTCAGAAGGAAAGAATCAAATATTTTACTCTTGCTTCAAAGCCACGTTCATGCAAAACCATTTTACTGCAGCAAAATTGGCCGAGACGTTCGGCATCGTCCGACAGGAGTTGCATGTGCAAAGTTACAATGTGCATTACAGCCTTTGATGTGTCGTCCTCTTTGTGAGTAATTCTTCTGATGATGAAACGCACCAAAACAGTCTTAACCAGCATGCCAATCGATTCATCTGCCAATCAGCAGAGCAGATCAAGGGAGGACATTACCACAGTGAACTACATAAAGATGGAGTAGAAGATAAATTACACATGGAGGACACATACACAAGTGTGTGTATGATAGCAGACATGGCTCATTAAGAACCTCTGTTTTCATCTAAATCTCTCTAATGTCATCATATGTTGTAAACTAATTTCGGTCCGATATAATCTGTCCGTCATGTCTGTTTTGTAGAAAGATCTGGATTCAAGTATCCTAGCGGTTGCTGCAGACGCCTGGCAGTAGGCACAACTTTAGCCTTTAACTTTTGCATCTTTATCTCATGAAAATGACGTGACAGCGGCTGCATTTTTGCATAATGATATTACGTGGTTCATTAAATTTATCGTGGCAATACAGATGTGAAATGTCCACTGTGTGGCGCTAAAATCAAGTTCAAAGTTTTCCCAAACGGATGAGGTTTTTAAGGTTAATTCTCTAACTTTAACCCAAATCCTAAATTTTAAATCAACGATACCGATCACTCTACCGTCAACCTAAACCTAACCCATAGTGTCAGAACAAGCAAACACTACTGTAGCTCCCCCTAGAGGTTATTTCACCCGGAAACTGCCGTGATATGAACGAGCCACGTTCAACATGATTATTTGAGACAAGATTGACATATTTAGGTTTTCTGAAGAAAATGTGAGTGGTGTTACCCGTTCAAACCTCACTGCCAGAGTGCCAGGGCGTTCTTGGTGGTTGCCAGGGCATTGCTATGTGGTTTCTAAGGGGTTCTGAGTGGTTGCTAGGGGGTTTTATATCAAAAGAGCTCACCCCTCAAGTCTATGATATTCTCGTCCCTAGATTTGTTTTGGGTCTTTGGGATTTTTTTCAGTTATGTACAGGACTGGACTGGTAATCTGGCATACCAGGCATTTTCCCGGTGGGCAGACGTTCTTTGGGGCCAATCAGGGGCAGACTGGGCATTGGGAGAAGTGAGCGGGCCATTGATTCGTCCGCGAAACGTGCCAAATGGGCCGCAATAAGCCGCCGCGTTATACAGAATGGACTACAGAACGGCGCCGCGATATGCAGAAAAGGACAGCGAACACCCCCCCCACAAAGTATTTTTACTTCGTTATTGTACTTAAGTACATTTGAAAGCAAATACTTTTGTACTTTGAGTAAAAGTGGAAATTTAAAAGGAGTAATTTCACTTTTACTGGAGTAATATTTCATCAGGGTATCTGATTGGTCTACTTTGTCCACCGCTGAGAGTGTCTCTCCTCAACAAGCATTTCAATTTGAGCTCTCATTCATGTCTGTAGCACAAACACACGTGTTTATGAGGGAGTGTCTGAAGTAATACATTCACTCTACTAAAGCGAACCTTTATGAAGGACAAAAAGATCCACTTGAGTTCCTCATTGCGGGGGGGTGGTACTGAGCTTGAGTCCTGGCATTACACACACACACACACACACACACACACACACACGATAGACCATCAACCCCTGCTAAAGGAAGCAGCTATTCAAAGCCAGCTCTTCATTTGTTTCCCATGCTGCAACACAATCTGTGCTCTTTGTTTGGGCGATGGTAAGTGATACTTCACCCAAAAATGTAATTCATCATCATTTACTCACCCTCTTGTTGTGGAACACAAAAGGACACATTGTGCAATATGTTCGCCTCAGTCACCATTCACTTTCATGGCACTTGTCACTTGTCATACGAGTTTAGACAACATGAGGGTGAGTAACCTGCGATCTCTGCGAGAAGATCTCTTCAAAACACAAAAAGAAAAAAAGAACAGATTCATTTGTAAACATTTCTAGGGAAAATTGTGCTGACCTTACTTGAATAGCAAAGTCATTGCTTCAGCGGAAGCACTGGAACTGTTTACATAAAAACATGTTATATAAACAATATGCACTGCAGTTCAATTTTGCAGTTTCTAATAAAGTTTCATTGTTTGCCGACTTTATATTTACTGCTGCTGTTGTTGTTTTTTTATTGTTGCTATTAGTTACCTGTCTGAAGCCAGTCATAATTTTGAGATTAAAAGTCATTATTCTGAGATACTTAGTCATAGTTATGAAATAAAACGAATATATTTTTAAGATAAAAAGTTACAATTATTAGATAATAAAATGTATTATATATTATTAGGAAATGGCTTTAAATGGCTTGAGCCGAAATGCTGAAGTTGTTTGTTTAATCACAGCTGAGAGACACAACAGAACTCATTACTTACCTCTGGATTTTCCACATAGGAGAAAAAGTGCTGTTCAAAATGGTGGAGGACATTGCGGTTTATGTAGTGAAATACTCTTTCACCGGCTACTGTGAAATAGGGAGAAATATCCCGGCTTGGACGCTATTTTTTCACTGAGAAAGCTGATCTTCAGAAAGCTGACTGCATCTCTGCTTGGGTTTGGCAACAGGTGAACTCTCTCTCTCTATCTCAATTCAATTTAAAGAACTTCATTGGCATGAATGTGTTTACATGCAATATTGCCAAAGCATTAATATATATATATATATATATGGTACGGTCATAAAAAGGTATTTGTGCATGGAACTACTTTCTTACACGATGGATCGGAATCTGCCGTTGCTGGTTCAAAACAAATGATGCGTCCAAGCCTGAGAGAAAAATACATCAATTCCTGCCAACAGTGATGCGTCCATTTACACGCACGCACGCACGCACGCACGAACACACACACAAACAAAAACACCACTGAAACTATATACAATGTTTATTTATTTATTTTTCCCTGTTTTTCCACACTTGTTCAACTTGATTTTTCATGCTCATATAAATGCTTTGGCAATATAATGTACAATTTGTCATGCCAATAAAGCTCATTTGAATTGAATTGAAGAGAGAGAGTGAGAGAGAGTGAGAGAGTGAGAGTGAGAGAGAGAGAGAGAGAGAGAGAGAGAGAGAGAGATGGAGCATGTGTGATCACCTGTTTCCACTCCCAAGCAGAGATGCTGTCAGCTTACTATATATATATATATATATATATATATATATATATATATGGAGCATGTGTGATCACCTGTTTCCACTCCCAAGCAGAGATGCTGTCAGCTTACTATATATATATATATATATATATATAGAAAGCTGACAGCATCTCTGCTTGGGAGTGGAAACAGGTGATCACACATGCTCCATATATATATATATATATATATATATATATATATATATATATATATGTATATATGTATATATGTGTTATCGGCAAAGTGAAAATGCATTAAAAAAACATGTCACACTGCTGTCAGTTTCTTGATCTGTTCTCGATCAACTTTCACTCAAGCAGCAACCACAGCCACCCAAATACTTTTCAAAGAGGCGTATTGTCTTCCTTCACGTTTGAGCATCGCCCACAAGTTCTCTATAGTTCTAAGTCAGACGAGGAAGGGGGCCAAGTCATTATTTGGGCATCTTTGAGGCCCTTGCTGCCTAGCCAAGCAGTGGAGTACTTGTATGCATGTGATGGAGCATTGTCCCGCATAAAGATCATGACCTTCTTGAATTCTGAGGACTTCTTCCTGTACCACTGCTTGGTACTTTCCAGAATCTGGCAGTAGGTTTGAGAGTTGAGTTTCAGTCCATCTTCAACTTGAAAAGGTCCAGCTACCTCATCCTTAATGATAACAGCCCATACCAGTACCCCTCCGCCACCTTGCTGGTGCCTGACTCGAAGTGGTGCCCTGTGCCCGTTAGTGATCAGCCAAGGGCCCGTCCATCAAGAGTCACTCATTTCATCTGTCCATAAAACCTTTGAACAATCTGTCTCCAGGTTTTTCTTTGCCCAATCTTGATGCTTCGACTTGTGAATGTATTCAGTGGTGGTCGTGTTTCGGGCTTCTTGACCTTGCCCATGAGTCTCAGCACTTGGCACCTTGTATTCTGGACACTCCAGGTAGGTTGCAGTTCTGGAATATGGTGGCATTGGAGGACAATGGGTTCCTGGTAGCTTCATGTTTAATTCTTAAGTCTTTTGCAGTTAATTTGCACCTTTTCTTCTTTGTGCATATTTTGCACCCCAGTTGACTATTCGCAACAAAACGTTTGATTGTGCGGTGGTCACGCCTCCAATAGTTTAGTGTTGCATCCGTCTGAAAGGCAAATCTCAATTAAATCAATTTTTTTGCCCATTTTACCTGAGGTAATGAAGCTGCCTAATAAATATGCACACCTTGATATAATGTGTTAGTCACTTTCGACACACCCTCCCTCATTACACAAAAACATACTACCTGAAAATGATTGCTTCCAACAATCATTCAAATTTATATGCTTTGGAGTGTTAAAATGTCCATGGAAATAATGATGATCAAATTGCATGATAAAACTCAGTGTAAAGGTGGAAAGGAGGAGGCGAGAACCAGCTTGAAAATATAAATAATATTTTAATTATAAACCGAACCTAAAAGAAAAACATACAGGTGTCGACAGCTGCCCGTAAATCTCTCTCTCTCTCTGTCGCACTGCCATCTTCGGTCGGCCTTTATCCCTCTTGAGAGCTAATTGGCTAATTAGGGGCCGGGTGTGCAGAATCACGACCCAGCCCAGCCCTCCGCCCTGCCACATTCCTCCCTCGTTCTCTCAGGCCGGGGAGCCCCCGGCATGACGTAAACCACCCCCCCATGCCTTCCACCTGTCTGCCGGCAGGTCATCTCCGTCTACTTGGATGAGGGAGGGGACAAGGGGAAGGAAACAAAAAAAACGCAGTAACGGCGATCGTGCCAAATTAACAAAACATTTTAAAAAGACAGGGAAAGGCCAACGGGGAGCGGTAGTGGGAGAGAGAGGGAGAGAGAGAGAGGAAAAAAAAAAACACTTACATGCCGGTAGTCTGGTCCTCGGCCACTACTTCACCCTCTAATGGACAACAGCTGCACCTCCCCAGACATATCGGAGGCAGAACTCCGGCCCCTGGCGGACAGAATGCCCCTCTGCATCTCTGGTGGACAGTAGGGGTCTCCCCCGCCCCTGGCAGCGGTAATCGCTCCAGGTGGTTGGTTGGGAGCCCCTCCTCCCCTCGCGGTCGGCGGCTGTTCCTCCGCTTCCAGGTGGCCCGGCGGCTCCGTCCCCCGGTGGATGGCCGCAGCTGCTCCTTTGGGGTGGATGGTAGCGGCGAGAACTCCACTACAGCACATCCCTCCTCCTTCCCGGGTTTTAGCACCAGTGAAAAGAGAATAATGGAAAGGAGGAGTGGTGGTGGCGTAGTGGGCTAAAGCACATAACTGGTAATCAGAAGGTTGCTGGTTCGATCCCCACAGCCACCACCATTGTGTCCTTGAGTAAGACACTTAACTCCAGGTTGCTCCGGGGGGATTGTCCCTGTAATAAGTGCACTGTGAGTCGCTTTGGATAAAAGCATCTGCCAAATGCAGAAATGTAAATGTGGAGGCGAGAACCGGCTTGATAAAAGGAGTCAGATTTACATCTATTTTTTTTTTTTTTTATCCCCTGGCGGGATCCGTCTTCCCTACAGAACGGCACAAAGTTTTTTTCAGTGCTTCTGATGACACACAGTATTGCATACTGACTGTATAAAGTGTTGAGTGTGGTCTATCTCTAAAGAAAATATAAGCATATAGTGCCACACTGATTTATCCTTTGGGAGATCCAACTGCAACGATTGCTTGACTATAATAAATGCATTGCAGATTAGAGAAAGACCTTTTAAACAGCCATAGTGGAGGGACACTATTAAATATTAATTCTGCTCCTCTTACGGCTGTAAGACCTCTGATCCATAAACACAGCACTGATGTAGAGCAGGGAATCTCTAAACACAGCAAATCTGGACTGCCATGCACATGGAAGATTAGCTTAAACCTAACCGATAGTGTCAGAATAACACAACCCCGTCATGTTGTGACATTTTGGGTTCTCGTGTGGACTCGTGTGCTCTTCAGGACTCGTACCCGCTCCTTTACATCACAAGCGCAACGCTCTATCAGTCGAGCACAATCTGATCTCACTCAAACAAGCTTATGTTAGCTAATTATCTAATGCAAATGTTCAAATGAGTCAATAGTGAAGTTGTTTAGATTTCAAAAGATAGCACTGTGTGAGGAACAGGGTGAAAAAAGTACGAGTTTATAGACTGGATCATTTCTTTAATCACATTCTATGGATTAAGATATTTAGAGTAGGTATAAAAAGAGAGCAAGAAAGATAAAATATATGTCATTCTGCTGTGACTCAGTGGGGAAGTGTGCCTGCAGTGGCGACTGTCAGAAGCTCTAGAACTGAGCTGATAAAATGCATCATTTATTTAGTCACACACACACAAAACAGATCAACCTTCTCACACAATCAGCAGTACAATCCAAAAACAACACAAAGTTGTACGTTCGTTTTAGTCAACATGCCCAAACTTTTCCAGTCACACTGTGATCCCTCCTGCCAAGACGTCGCTGTCAGTAATTACTATCATTAGAAAGTCTTCATTCCAGTCTGGATGAGATTGTAGTGCGTTACGCTGTGTTTGACATCTCTATTGCTTCAGATGTAGTCCGCTTCAGTCACTCTGAATTCCCTGTACATTGCCACCTATCAGTGGTGGATTTAGGCAGGGAGGTATCTTGCAGGGGGGCATCATGAGGCGGCGGCTACCCCCAATCAACGACTTTGGGGGACTGTTGAAGTGGGTTTCGCCCAGGGTGCCAAACAAGCTAGAACCGCTAATGCCACCTAGCAACTGAAAGACGCATTCAAGGTATGAACATGGGCATTCTAATATAGTAGCAATACCATTGTGGTGAACCTAATAAAAAAGCATTATATTTCACCCCAAAATCAATAGAAACAATATATCAATTCTGTATTGTATGATGAAAATTAAACCTACTTTTGCACCATTACGATTTTTGGCATTGTGACATTAATTAATTGGCATTAATAGCATTAATTACCCCCCTAATGTGTGGCGTTGCACTTTGTTGTGTTGCATTGCTGATGAATAACCTTCCTGCCTTCACTAGTAAGTGAAAAGCGAGAATGAAATATGACATTGCAAAATGGGTCCGATCTTTACAACTAAAATCACTTTGAACGCACATCACAGCGTATTTACGATTTCCGACCTCGTAAGTACAAAGTTACTAAGAGGACTCGATCTAAAGCATTTGTGGCATTATGTTGATTACCACAAAACATTATTTCAACCCATTCTTCATAAAAAAAGGCAGATGCTATTTGCACCCTGGTGCAAATAATAGTATATACTATTTACTCCCCAGTGCACACAGTGTCAGATACTATTTGCTCCCCATCCCTGGAGATAATCTGACGTGGTGCGAGCTGCGAGGCACTCTTCTGTGTTCCCCAACTGCTCCCGGGTCTTCCAAATTATTATGAATGGGCTGTGTTCATTTATATCAGTGTTGATTGACAGACAATGGAATATAAGAGGAAACGGATACCTCCGGAAACAATAACCGGAGAAGAACTCGGAATTAATTTGCACTTTACCCAGCCCATTAGTGCTTTGCATGCAAAATTTCACCAAGCCCGCTTGCGTCTGGACTTGCCACATGCTTGAATGAAAATATAAAAACTTCATAGGCCCACGGACTTATATGACGTATCACCCAGCGCTGTTAAATTAGGGCCCAAGAGGCCTTTTAGTTTATTTAGTGAAACACAACTGTTTCTTTTCCCTTCCCAAATTAATCAGAGAACAAATATGAGACCATCAAATCAACAACTGTTTTAGATCACATTTCACCCCAAAATCAAAGAAAAAATCTGAAGATTTTTGTCTTGCATTTTAAGCAGATTATTGTGTTTATTGTCATTATTGTAATTTTTTTGGTAATTCCCAGTATTTGCAATGTTACTGTAAAAAAAACAATTTAAATGTATTTTTTATTTTTTTTGCATTATGAGAATAAGAGAATTAGTATTAAATTAGTCCAATAATATATATTTTATAAAATATATATAAAGGGTAAATGTCAAACATGTCCAGGTCATACTTCACCTCAACATAAATAAATAAATAATAATAAAAAAAAATATATTATTTTTTAATTTATTTTTATAATTTTCTTTATTATTGATTTTGAGGTGAATTATGACCAGGACGTGTTTTTGATATTTACCCTGTCATGTGACTACATTTGGAAAAAAAAAATAAAAAATTCTATCTGATATTTTTTTTCGTGTTATTTTCTAGTAAAAAAAATAACATTATTAAAAAAAAAAAAAAAAAAAAGTCATTCCGTCTTGTTTTCAGAGCAATTAAACAAAATTTGGTGGAGTTTGTGCTTTAATCGAGAAAAAAATGACAATGAAGTAAGAAAAATAAACTTATTTTAAATGTATTTTTCTTGTTATGGGCATAAAAGTAACTATAGTTCGATTTCTCTAAAAAAAGACAAATATCGGATATCTTCTTGCTTCTCAAGTAAATGCATCTAGTCTTAAGAATGTTTCGATATTTTCACTGGACAACAAAAATAATTGCTAAGAATTATTTATTTATTTTTTGCGGTGTGTATTTAACTTGCATGTGTAGTTTTAGAAAGAAAGAGATACAGTCCACGAAGAAAAGAAAAGGAATGGAATTACGAAATGAAACGGCAGATTCGATCATGACATCACTGCGCAGCGTTTCAGAGCACATGCACAACGTCTCTGACAATATATGCCCTCTTTCTACACATGGCACGGAAATCTGGGCCCCTTTCCTATTCAAAAATACAGTATAGAAATTGTTGTGTGGCCCTCTGGACCTTTGGGCCCCTAGAATCGTCAACACCTTTCACCCCACTAGCTACGGCCCTGCCCATTGTAGATGTTATTATATCTGTGACCAGGGCTGGACTGGTAATCTGGCATACTGGGCATTTTCCCGGTGGGCCGACACACTTTGGCGCTGATCAGGGGCGGACTTGCCATCAGGAGAGCCGCGAAACGGGCCGGTAGCTGAAATGAGCCGCCGCGTTATGCAGAACGGGCCACAAAACGGCACTGCGATATGCTGAAGGGGGCACGGGCCCCCCCCACACCAGTCCAGGCTGATTTCTCTTCCCTGTCCACCCCCGTCTATGACATGACATTGAATGCATACACCCTCATTAGTTGCAGATGAATTTCAGCTTTTGTGGCCTTTACTTGCAGAAAACAGTTACACTGCAATTATCAGCTTTCTGGAAGCTTCTGTCGAATGTTATGACTGATATCGTAGGTGCGGTGATCCTAACCCTAACCCTGTGAGAAAGCATTGCTCTATAACATGCTAACATGACCAGGTGGAATATTTGAATTAAAAAGGTACATTTAACCCCTCCCCCAAAATGATCGCTGGAAGAAGTTGAGCCCAAAAAAAATCAGTAATTCATACTGTTAGGCTGCACTCGAGAAAAAAAGAAAAAAAAGTATTATAATGGTTTGTGTCTGTGTGTAACAACTGTACTGCAGCAACAACACTGCTCCAAAACAGAACAGAAAAAAACAAAAAACAACAAAGCTGTTCTTTCTGCTCAGAAATGGATTTGCTGAAATCTTTGCATATCTCCCTCTCTTTCGCTCTGCATGCACACACACACACACACACACACACACACACACACACACACACACACACTCAAACATCTCTTCATTGATTTGATGCATGACTTATGCAACAGAATTGCTGTTTTCAAGGCCGTATGAAGAGGCTAAAGTCACATTCCGGCTGCCTCTGCGTGATGCATTTCAACACGTTAGTTTTTCTCATTATGATCATTCTAAATCTACACTTTTAGAGACCCACGATGATCTCTTCCATGGAAATATGGAAGGCATAATAATGATAAGAATCAACCGTACCACACGAGCATCACACCTGCACTGCATATGTAATAAGTTAAACATTACGGCACAGTGGTGGCATCGTCGTTTTCAGCTCCATGCCCTTTCCATATTAATGAATATGAAGGCAAGGCTTTTGAAATCTTGATGGGGCCTTGGAGTCTCTTACTAAAGCAGAATTTCTAACAAAGCGCTGCACCCATGGGCTTCATCGCAGTCCTACAAAGCTAGACTTCCTAGCGGAGAACACATGCGTAGGAGGATGAAAAATATCCGCACTCACAATGCTTTAACGCTTATGGAGGTAAACAGCATCTGCATCATTGTGCGCACAAATACATGAGCCGTGTTCACGGGGGGGTTACTGGATGTATTTGTTGGGGTTGGGCTTGTAATGCATTTGTTGCATATTGTGATTGTTCACAGTCACATGTGGACGTGTTCAAAGAAAAAAGCCATTGCGTCTCAAAAATGAAAATGATGTCATTATTCACTTATCCTCATGTCGTTCCAAACCCATATGACCATTGTTTTCTCTTTTTTTCTCGTGGTGGTGTAATGACTCGCCTCAATCTGAGTGGTGGAGGACGAATCTCAGTTGCCTCCGCGTCTGAGACGCCAATCCGCAACTCTTATAACGTGACTTGTTGAGCGCGTTACCGTGGAGACGAAGCGCGTGTGGAGGCTTCACCTCCGTGGCATCCACACACAACTCACCATGCGCCCCACCGAGAGCGAGAACCACATTATAGTGACCACGAGGAGGTTACCCCATGTGACTCTACCCTCCCTAGCAACCGGGACAATTTGGTTGCTAAGGAGACCTGACTGGAGTCACTCAGCACGCCCTGGATTCAAACTCACGACTCCAGGGGTGATAGACAGCATCTTTACTCGCAGAAAGAAAGTCAAGCACACTTGAAAACGACATTAAAGTGAGTAAATAATGATTATTTTAAAAATAAAACTTGGGGAACACAGAAGATTGCCTCGCAGCTCGCACCACGTCAGATTTTCACCAGGGATGGGGTGCAAATAGTATCTGACACTGTGTGCACTGGGGAGTAAATAGTAAATAATGAGAATTTTAATTGTAATTTTCACACCACGAACACACACAACAGCTCTTCCTTGACATGATGGTACTCTTAAAGCTATTTGATGTACAAACTCCCTCTATGGGACCTATGTCAGGTGCATTTTAATTCCCAAAGAAGCACGTCAAGTCTTAACTATCTCCAAAACGCAGAATGAGACATTTTTGTCTACAAGCGTGGAGTACAAAGCGCTGTTTAATGCTGGCGTTGACCCTCTGACGTGAATCTTAAATGCAGCTTCGCGGTTGCTGTAGTAAATCGGATAGTCACTACCAGCAGATTAATATTGTGTAGGATTAAAGTTGAAAAGATTTAATGACCATTGCAAAGAAAGTGCAACATGTGGTCACTAGTTCTTTCAATTAGTCAAACTCCTACTTAGACTTTGGAAAACGTTTAATGTTTCTAATATTTTAGTGCATTTCTATCTTTATACTGTGCCTTTGTTTGGAAAATGTTTAAAGCATTATAGCTACATATTGTTTTGCTCTCTCTCCTAAAATGGAAATAAATGCATTTTGACAGGAAAATAATTACATATAGTGTCAAATTTCAGCATTTTTGAAAACCATGATTAATTACGATTAACTACAAAAAAAAAAAAAATATTAATCGCGATTAAAAATTTTAATCTACTGACAGCACTATTAAATAGTAAATAATAAAATGTAACTAACTATATGATCGTGATTTTTTTCATAGTTTATATAGGAGCCCCTTTGAGGACAGGGAGGGAATTAATTTTTCTGAAATTGTTTTGCATTTCCTCAAGCTGCACAATACCTTTATCACTCCCTTATAAAAATTAAACATGTTTTAATGTTTTAATAAGATTACTGTAGCAAATAGTAAAACCATGGTAACTTTTATGGTTATAGTTTTACAACAAAACCTATAGATTAACTATTGTTACTGTAGTAAAAGCAAAGGCTAGATAATTTCCAGAAGAGATGGATAAAGATATTGCAAAGGAGCGCAAACTATTGCAAAGGAATGCAAACTATTGCGTAGGAATGCAAACTATTGCAAAGGAACGCAAACTATTGCGTAGGAATGCAAACTATTGCGTAGGAATGCAAACTATTGCAAAGGAGCGCAAACTATTGCAAAGGAATGCAAACTATTGCGTAGGAATGCAAACTATTGCAAAGGAACGCAAACTATTGCGTAGGAATGCAAACTATTGCAAAGGAACGCAAACTATTGCGTAGGACTGCAAACTATTGCAAAGGAACACAAACAATTGCAAAGGAATGCAAAGGAATGCAAACTATTGCAAAGGAATGCAAAGGAACGCAAACAATTGCAAAGGAACACAAAGGAATGCAAACTATTGCAAAGGAACGCAAAGGAATGCAAACTATTGCAAAGGAACGCAAAGGAACGCAAACTATTGCAAAGGAACGCAAAGGAACGCAAACTATTGCAAAGGAACGCAAACTATTGCAAACGAACGCATACTATTGCAAACTATTACAAATGACGCAAACTATTGCAAAGGAACGCAAACGAACGCAAACTATTGCAAACGAATGCTAACTATTGCAAACGAACGCAAACTATTGCAAACTATTACAAATGACGCAAACTATTGCAAACGAACGCAAACTATTGCAAACTATTACAAATGACGTAAACTATTGCAAAGGAACACAAACTATTGCAAAGGAACGCAAATGACTGCAAACTATTGCAAAGGAACACAAATGACTGCAAACTATTGCAAAGGAACACAAATGACTGCAAACTATTGCACAGGAACACAAACTATTGCAAAGGAACGCAAAGGAATGCAAACTATTGCAAACTATTACAAATGACGCACACTATTGCAAAGGAACACAAATGACTGCAAACTATTGCAAAGGAACGCAAACTATTGCAAAGGAACACAAACTATTACAAAGGAACGCAAAGGAACGCAAACTATTGCAAACTATTACAAATGACGCAAACTATTGCAAAGGAACACAAATGACTGCAAACTATTGCAAAGGAATGCAAACTATTGCAAAGGAACGCAAACTATTGCAAAGGAACACAAATGACTGCAAACTATTGCAAAGGAACGCAAAGGAATGCAAACTATTGCAAACTATTACAAATGACGCAAACTATTGCAAAGGAACACAAATGACTGCAAACTATTGCAAAGGAACACAAACTATTGCAAATGACGCAAACTATTGCAAAGGAATGCAAACTATTCCAAAGGAATGCAAAGGAATGCAAACTATTGCAAACTATTACAAATGACGCACACTATTGCAAAGGAACACAAATGACTGCAAACTATTGCAAAGGAACGCAAACTATTGCAAATGACACAAACTATTGCAAAGGAACACAAACTATTGCAAAGGAACGCAAAGGAATGCAAACTATTGCAAACTATTACAAATGACGCACACTATTGCAAAGGAACACAAATGACTGCAAACTATTGCAAAGGAACGAAAACTATTGCAAAGGAACACAAACTATTACAAAGGAACGCAAACTATTGCAAACTATTACAAATGACGCAAACTATTGCAAAGGAACACAAATGACTGCAAACTATTGCAAAGGAACACAAATGACTGCAAACTATTGCAAAGGAACGCAAACTATTGCAAAGGAACGCAAACTATTGCAAAGGAACACAAATGACTGCAAACTATTGCAAAGGAACGCAAAGGAATGCAAACTATTGCAAACTATTACAAATGACGCAAACTATTGCAAAGGAACACAAATGACTGCAAACTATTGCAAAGGAACGCAAACTATTGCAAAGGAACGCAAACTATTGCAAAGGAACACAAACTATTGCAAAGGAACGCAAACTATTCCAAAGGAATGCAAATTATTGCAAATGACGCAAACTATTGCAAAGGAACACAAATGACTGCAAACTATTGCAAAGGAATGCAAACTATTGCAAAGGAACACAAACTATTGCAAAGGAACGCAAAGGAACGCAAACTATTGCAAACGAACGCAAACTATTGCAAAGGAACACAAATGACTGCAAACTATTGCAAACGAACGCAAACTATTGCAAAGGAACGCAAATGACTGCAAAATATTGCAAAGGAACGCAAACTATTGCAAAGGAACACAAACTATTGCAAATGATGCAAACTATTGCAAAGGAACGCAAATGACTGCAAACTATTGCAAAGGAACACAAACTATTGCAAAGGAACGCAAAGGAACGCAAACTATTGCAAACGAACGCAAACTATTGCAAAGGAACACAAATGACTGCAAACTATTGCAAAGGAACGCAAACTATTGCAAACGAACACAAACTATTCCAAAGGAACGCAAACTATTGCAAACGAACGCAAACTATTGCAAAGGAATGCAAACTATTGCGTAGGAACACAAATTATTGCAAATGACTGCAAACTATTGCAAAGGAATGCAAACTATTACAAATGACGCAAACTATTGCAAAGGAACACAAACTATTGCAAATGACGCAAACTATTGCAAAGTAACACAAATGACTGCAAACTATTGCAAAGGAACACAAACGAACGCAAACTATTGCAAACGAATGCAAACTATTGCAAAGGAACACAAACTATTGCAAATGATGCAAACTATTGCAAAGTAATGCAAAGGAACGCAAACTGTTGCAAAGTATGCAAACTATTGCAAAGTAACGCAAACTATTGCAAACTAACGCAAACTATTGCAAATGACCGCAAACTATTGCAAATGACGCAAACTATTGCAAAGGAACGCAAACTTTTGCAAAGGAACACAAACTATTGCAAATGATGCAAACTATTGCAAAGTAACGCAAAGGAACGCAAACTGTTGCAAAGTATGCAAACTATTGCAAAGTAACGCAAACTATTGCAAACTAACGCAAATTATTGCAAGGGAACGCAAACTATTGCAAATGACGCAAACTATTGCAAAGGAACACAAATGACTGCAAACTATTGCAAAGGAACGCAAACTATTGCAAAGGAACACAAACTATTGCAAAGGAACGCAAATGACTGCAAACTATTGCAAAGGAACACAAACTATTGCAAAGGAACACAAATGACTGCAAACTATTGCAAAGGAACGCAAACTATTGCAAAGGAACACAAACTATTGCAAATGATGCATACTATTGCAAAGGAACGCAAACTATTGCAAAGGAACACAAATGACTGCAAACTATTGCAAAGGAACGCAAAGGAACGCAAACCATTGCAAACGAACGCAAACTATTGCAAAGGAACACAAATGACTGCAAACTATTGCAAAGGAACGCAAACTATTGCAAACGAACGCAAACTATTGCAAAGGAACGCAAATGACTGCAAACTATTGCAAAGGAACGCAAACTATTGCAAAGGAACACAAACTATTGCAAATGATGCAAACTATTGCAAAGGAACGCAAACTATTGCAAAGGAACACAAACTATTGCAAAGGAACGCAAAGGAACGCAAACTATTGCAAAGGAACGCAAACTATTGCAAACGAACGCAAACTATTGCAAAGGAACACAAATGACTGCAAACTATTGCAAAGGAACGCAAACTATTCCAAAGGAACGCAAACTATTGCAAAGGAACACAAACTATTCCAAAGGAAAGCAAACTATTGCAAACGAACGCAAACTATTGCAAAGGAATGCAAACTATTGCGTAGGAACACAAATTATTGCAAATGACTGCAAACTATTGCAAAGGAATGCAAACTATTACAAATGACGCAAACTATTGCAAAGGAACACAAACTATTGCAAATGACGCAAACTATTGCAAAGGAACACAAATGACTGCAAACTATTGCAAAGAAACGCAAACGAACGCAAACTATTGCAAACGAATGCAAACTATTGCAAAGGAACACAAACTATTGCAAATGATGCAAACTATTGCAAAGTAACGCAAAGAAACGCAAACTATTGCGTAGGAAGACAAATTATTGCAAATGACCGCAAACTATTGCAAAGGAACACAAATGACTGCAAACTATTGCAAATGACGCAAACTATTGCAAAGGAACGCAAACTATTGCAAAGGAACGCAAAGGAACGCAAACTATTGCAAAGGAACACAAATGACTGCAAACGATTGCACAGGAACACAAATGACTGCAAACTATTGCAAAGGAACGCAAACTATTGCAAACTATTGCAAAGTAACACAAACTATTGCAAAGGAACGCAAACTATTGCAAAGGAACACAAATGACTGCAAACTATTGCAAAGGAACGCAAACTATTGCAAAGGAACACAAATGACGCAAACTATTGCAAAGGAACGCAAACTATTGCAAAGGAACACAAATGACGCAAACTATTGCAAAGGAACGCAAACTATTGCAAAGGAACGCAAAGGAACGCAAACTATTGCAAAGGAACACAAATGACTGCAAACTATTGCAAAGGAACGCAAACTATTGCAAAGGAACACAAATGACGCAAACTATTGCAAAGGAACGCAAACTATTGCAAAGGAACGCAAAGGAACGCAAACTATTGCAAAGGAACACAAATGACTGCAAACTATTGCAAAGGAACGCAAACTATTGCAAATGACGCAAACTATTGCAAAGTAACAAACTATTGCAAAGGAACGCAAAGGAACACAAATGACTGCAAACTATTGCAAAGGAACGCAAACGAACGCAAACTATTGCAAACGAATGCAAACTATTGCAAAGGAACACAAACTATTGCAAATGATGCAAACTATTGCAAAGTAACGCAAAGGAACGCAAACTGTTGCAAAGTATGCAAACTATTGCAAAGTAACGCAAACTATTGCAAACTAACGCAAACTATTGCAAATGACCACAAACTATTGCAAATGACCACAAACTATTGCAAATGACGCAAACTATTGCAAAGGAACACAAATGACGCAAACTATTGCAAAGGAACGCAAACTATTGCAAATGACCACAAACTATTGCAAATGACGCAAACTATTGCAAAGGAACGCAAACTATTGCAAATGACGCAAACTATTGCAAAGTAACACAAACTATTGCAAAGGAACGCAAAGGAACACAAACTATTGCAAAGGAACACAAATGACTGCAAACTATTGCAAAGGAACGCAAACGAACGCAAACTATTGCAAACGAATGCAAACTATTGCAAAGGAACACAAACTATTGCAAATGATGCAAACTATTGCAAAGTAACGCAAAGGAACGCAAACTGTTGCAAAGTATGCAAACTATTGCAAAGTAACGCAAACTATTGCAAACTAACGCAAACTATTGCAAATGACCACAAACTATTGCAAATGACGCAAACTATTGCAAAGGAACACAAATGACGCAAACTATTGCAAAGGAACGCAAACTATTGCAAACCATTGCAAATGACCACAAACTATTGCAAATGACCACAAACTATTGCAAATGACGCAAACTATTGCAAAGGAACGCAAATGACTGCAAACTATTGCAAAGGAACGCAAACTATTGCAAAGGAACACAAACTATTGCAAATTATGCAAACTATTGCAAAGTAACACAAACTATTGCAAATGACCACAAACTATTGCAAATGACGCAAACTATTGCAAAGGAACGCAAACTATTGCAAAGGAACACAAACTATTGCAAATGACTGCAAACTATTGCAAATGACGCAAACTATTGCAAAGGAACGCAAACTATTACAAACTATTGCAAAGTAACACAAACTATTGCAAAGGAACGCAAACTAATGCAAAGGAACACAAATGACTGCAAACTATTGCAAAGGAACGCAAACTATTGCAAAGGAACACAAACTATTACAAAGGAACGCAAACTATTGCAAAGGAACGCAAATGACTGCAAACTATTGCAAAGGAACGCAATCTATTGCAAACTAACGCAAACTATTGCAAAGGAAGTGCAAAACTTATTGCAAAGGAACACAAACTATTATGAAGGAACGCAAAAGTTCTTAAGAGGAACTCAACTACTGTGAGAATTATTTTTTTTTGTTTGTTTTTTATGAGGAAATGCAAAACTATTTCAGAAAATAATTTCCCTCCATGTGAGCAGATGACGCTTTCCACATTGTTTGTTGTTTAAGTTGAAGGCTGTGTGTGCATTCATCTGTAACATGATGGAAAATAGACAAATTATACAGATGCCAATATGGACAAGTTGTGTGGCATGCCCTCATCCTTGAAAACTATGAACAAAACTAGAAGAAGATAAAAGAAAAATGACCTACATTAAATATAACTTTACTTGCAACATGTACTGTATAAACAAACACAATATTTCCAAAATGTCCATTATTACATTTGAGGACATTTGGTTTCCTTTTGTACAAATTTGGCACTGTATAAGGCTGCAAATTGATGTTTTATTTAAATTCTGAGTCCTGAAATAAAGCCAGCTGAGAGCCACTGCTTTAGGTGATGAAGGATTCTGTATCTGGTCATGATTTATAAGTGATTTCTAATTTGCGCTGATGTCTTTGTAATACAGCGAGATTTCCATTCTCAATTAGTGCTCATCTTATTGATGGATGGGCAGCATATGTGCGAGTCTAGTTACAGAGCACTGCAACTTATTTACATGCGCTGAGCAGACCACACTATTGAAAGGCTAATTATTATAGCACAACACTTTACCGCATCACAGTCGGTAAATGTAGCACCAGCAATGCAATTCTGGCCATCCACTGCAGCTTCCTAATTCAAACTCTCCCACAAACACAGAGATAAATATCTAAAGCACACGTCTACAAAACGGCCGAATGCACAAACATGCAACGGAAAGAAGCTCGCCTGTGCACACATGCATAAACTCTCAAATCCCAAAAGAACAACTTTGAAGCATACTAATTGGCAATCACTATTATGTGCACACATGAACATGTGCAGTTTTATTATAAGCTGTAAATTCCAGCAGCGCTGCATATTGCTGTCATAAAACATATGCAATGCAAAAAGACTCTTTACACACACACACACTCAAGCATTTCAATACAGCATATTCAAGGCCAACTCCTCCAGTCCAATAACACTGATTTCTGAACACAAAGCACCCACCCACATTCACACACAACGCATGCACACATCTGATTTTCAACCGTACCTTAAAAACAGAATATCTTTTGTTATGCATAGATGGGAAACCCTGTAATTACCATCTGAAATATAACACATGCAAAATAGTTTTTAGAATGCACAAAGGCTTCTAGAAACGTATATACATGACATAAACACATCAAGTGCATATCATTACATGTATACACCTTTAATGACGCATTCTCTAACTGCAACCCAACACGAAAGGACTGTTTGCCTCGATCAGTGGTCGAGTTGAAGTGAAGGTCTCTCCACATGTGTCTCATGTTCTGTGATGTTCTCCAGGTTACACACTTTTGCTAATTAACATTCTAAACGAGTCAAAGCCATGCCTCAGAACATCATTAAGCTTTACAACCTCACATCTCACTATATATAACAATCAATGCTTCAACATAACGCAACAGAGATATTAAAATTCAGCACAGACCCTCGACACAATAAATTATGAATCGTCCTCATCGTTCTCTCTGGTTTTCTTACAGATACAGGTGAAGTCTAAAGCAGAAGCAGCCACTCCGGTGCTGATGCTGACGGCAAGAGATGTGCACTGAAAAAGACTTATTACAAACTGCTCCATTAGTGGATGCTTTTTATCCAAAGTGACTTACATTACACTTATTGTAACTTGTGCTTAAGTGTCTGCTTGATCAGTGTTCATAGTTCAGATTCAAATATATGAACAATATATTTGAGCATGCACATGTTCACATTCCACTATTATTTGGGAAAATATATGTAACACATAAATGCAAACAGACATGTCTGCAGTACTTTGAGAGCTGCATATATGTACACGTGTGGCTGTGTATCAGTGAAAGACATATATTAACATATATTTCAGGTTTGCAAATATAATGCATGTATCGGATTTCTGTATGGGTCGAAACCTTTGACCTCTAAGCAACACCATCACTTTTTCAGAGTTCCTAAACAGCCAGATTGTTCATAACATGTAAACAAATGTTTCTACAAGAGTAAATATAATACCCAAATGGTCCGACAAAAGGTTAGCACATATTTTCCAAGGCGTTTTCAGTTATGCACACAAAAATACACACATATCTACACTGTGCATTTCCCCCAGATAGTTTAAAATCTCTTAGGAGTGTTTAAGTTTAGTAAAACAGACCAGCGAATTGTACTTTTCCGCGCTAAGGCGTTTGTGTCCGACGCATCTCGCGCGTAAAGACACGCTTGCGTCGCGCTTCTGGGAGATACGCACGCAACGCAAAGTTTTCTCAGGCAATCCTGGTATTAGGAAGTGTTATTGTCAAATTCAGGAACGTTTAAAATCCGATATTTAACTTCGAAACATTGTCTACGCACATATCCGTACGAGTGCGACACGTCATGCCCAAACTCTGCGCTTCCGCTTATCTAAAGCATCACTCGGTTTTTGTGTTATTTTCTTCAGCATTCACCCATCTCTCATCTGCACATACAATAACCTCATTTAAAATTCTACGTGGAAAAATTCCCATTGCGTTACCTCTGTTAGATATTCCTTTTGATGGCATGTCTTGCATTTTCCCCTCTTCTTTGCGCTATTTTAAACTGTTCTTTAACTCCGTTTGTGCTGGTCCGCATGCGAGAAGCGCAGCAGTGAGGCTGACGAGAAGAGAGAGAGAGAGAGAGAGAGAGAGAGAGAGAGAGAGAGAGAGAGAGAGAGAGAGAGAGAGAGAGAGCGAGCCGTTGCTGTAGTAGAAATCATGCACGTCGGGCGTTCGGGATGCTGCCGCGCCTCAGGATGCTTCTGTCTCCTAGCAACAACAATCGATCTGAAGAGGATGCATTGTTTATTGGCCAAAGAGAGAGAACTCACCTTTAAACAATTAACACGACGTGCATGCTCAATCAGATGAGGATCAGCCACCTCGATCATGCATTTAAAAGGTAGAGAGTGAGAGAGATCAACAGCAGAGTGCACGTGAGTGATTCTGTCCGCAGTCAAATCACTTCAGACATCATTCGGGCCATAATTGGACATTAGCTACTGTACATCAGCACACAGATCCAAATATCAAACTTCTGAATGAATAAATATGTCCAAGAATACAAAATGCCTTGTTCGGGTCATTTTTGACCCATTTCATAGTGTAAGGCAGTGGTGTAGCCAAGGGTGGATACAATGACACCCGGGACGGGAGGTTTGGCGACCGTGGTGTGCGCACATGTTAAGTTTGTACATTTGTACAGAGATGATTTCACCTCTAAAGATTTAAATCATGCCAAAATGACAAAAACAGCAACTGCGAGTGGGGTGGCCAATGGGGTGGCCATGCTTCGGTCCATGGTAGCCACAGGCACCCCTGGACACCCCCTAGCTCCCTGCTCATATCAGCCAAATGTGCATTTCCTTCAAGCGATGAAGCAACCTTTTCACTTTTTGAGGGCTAAATACGCTTTTGATGTGGGACAAGGATGTGCGTGGGGTCTGTGAAGCCAAATTGTGCTCTGCTATCCGAGCTCTCATGACAAATGCAGAGCGGCTCACATGTGCGATTCATTCGGGCTTCCTTGTTCGTGCAACCCATTTGAATTTTACATGAGATTTTGCCATTTAAAAGTACCATGAAGAAGTTCAACCATTATGTGAAACGTTTTGACAACGTCGACATTCTGAACAGCACTAATGAGGGAAAGAGGAACACCTGCTCAGCTCCAGCATCAGCTATAACACTTCACACATCTACACATCAACACTCTTACTAACATTTATCCCAGTTAACTGGGGAAGTTGTAGCCAAGAAAACCGCGGATAGCACAGATAGTTGGAAACAAGTTATGGGCATGTAAGTACTTTAAATGGGATTAAACTGAAAAACAAGCTGTAATCAAATGATTGATGATCAATTGTTTGTATATTATAATTATTAGTATTATCTGTATAATTCTTTTCAACATCTGAAGTATCATATTTTATTGAGGATGTCCCAATGAGGGTACTACATTTGCACTTTTCAGAGAATTCAATAAAATATACCAAATATGTTTTGGTTGCATTTGAGGGCAACATTTTTTAATTGATTTTGTAAAATAGGCACATAATATCGTAAAATCGACCGCATTGCCCTGAATCGAAATCGTATCGCGGCATACTTTGATGTATCGGCAAATCTCGGATCGCAGACCAAGAGAATCGATGATGAAAGTCCGATTTACACCTCTAGTGATGACACGTTTCTGTACGGAAGCCTTGAACCGCAAGGTGAAAAATAAATAAATTATTCTCTCTTAAAAAAGGAATGCAGTACCAACCTTGGCCACCAGGTGCCACTATCAGTAAACATGTAATCTTATGCTTTTAATGCTTTCTCATAATTATTTCACCTTAAACATTTGGTGGAAAATGTGTTAAAATGTGACACAATTATATTTAAAAACGTAGTTTCTTAAAAGTCTCTTTCAATCTCTGAAAGTATCTCTCGTTATATCTCCATTGCAGATACTCCATTGAGTGTGCGTTTAATCTACTGACTCGTGCATTAACGTTAATTACATTTCCCCATGAAAGACTGCACATGACATAGAGAGAGAGAGAGAAAAAAATAATTTTGTTGGGAGAAAAAAATACATTTTTTGAAGAGAGAAAAAAATTTAAGAGAGAAAAAAAAAATTATTATTATTATTTTTTATTATTATTAGTTATTGCAAAAGCATAATTGGAAAAAAAGAAATGGTTACTACAGATGCGATGAGGCTTCTAATACATCTGCCGAGAGAGTGACAGAAAATTTGACATCTCTCTTCTGACTGTTGTAATCCACTACTTTCTATTTATTTGTTCATTTGAAAAATTGTGGAAATGTAGTCGTGTCATTATTCTTTTGATGCTGGAGTAAATCGACAAATATATAGTTTTTTATTTGCCGTTGTCTCCCATTCACTCCCATTGACCGCTATTGAAGTTTACCCTGCAATGTTGTACTTCCATCAGGAAGACTCGCAGATTTGAGTGAAATTTAAGACGACATTATTTGATGAATATAAAACAGGAATGTAATGTCTCTCTTTGGCGTAGGCCCCGTCTGGCAGTCCGAAGGAGTTGTACTCGGAACTGTCATATCCTGCTGGAGATAGGAGGCAGGGGTGAGGAGCCAACCCCCGTGCAGGACGGGACTCAACAGGTGGTGCTGGGGTGGAGGAGGTTGCCGTGTTAGCACACTGAACAATGCACAATGCAAGCACAATGGTGTGATGATGTACAGCTGCTAGTCTTCCCGCTAGAACTACGCTGTGCTCACATTTCCGCGTTCCAAAACCCGGAAGTGTGAGAAGGGACCATTGTAAATTGCCAAAATGTATATTATTGTCAAACTTCTTTCTGAATACACCCTAGGTTTGCCATTGGTCGAACAAACAGATAGTCAGCCCCCAACTTATAGTGAGGCTGTGGCTCAGCCACTAATCACAGGGTTGGTGGTTTGATTCCCGACCCACATGACTCCACATGCCGAAGTGTCCCAAGTTGCTCCCAATGGCAGTTCTGCCGTCATTGGTGTATGAATGTGTGTGATTGGGTGAATGTGTCACAGTGTAAAGCACTTTGAATACCGCTAAGGTTAAAAAGGCGCTATATAAGTGCAGACCATTTACTTACGCCATTACATCAATGCTGTTTTGTCGGGCTGGACCTTTGGCCACTCGCGGATCTCCGAAATGTGGGATGGCAGTTAAAGAGTCATTTGTATTTACACTATGAGTAAAGTGCTACATGATTGGTTAGGGTTAGGTTATAACCCTAGCGCCCTCGTGATGAATATTACTGAAACGTCTAATCAGGTTTCTCTTTCCTCATAAATATAAATGACTCCTCTCCTGCCACCCTACTTTTCGAAAATATGTGTGTCGCTCAAACAAACAGCAATGTTGTATGCACCACAGAGACCGTGTGTATTTGGTTAAAGCGTCTTTGGATTCTCCACAACAACGAGTAATGAGAAGTAAAAAAAGATTGTTTTACTGTTTTGCAATACTTGTGTATATTTATGCAGTCTCGGGGTGTTTTGGTGAATAGGGCGTTGCTGGGGTTTTGCTAGATGGTTGCCAGGGCATTACTAAATGGTTGCAAGATGGTTGATTACCGGCCCGTCAAAAGAGACCATCCTCAAGTCTCTTTGGCATGCTGATCCCTTTTTTTCAAGGGAAGTCTAAAGGATTTTTCGCCAAGCCAGGCAAACGTTCATATTCTGAATCAAAAACATGATTCTGCATTTGTTTCAAATATATATAATTTGTTTCATCATCTTTTTTACTCAAAATAAAGTGTTTCCTGCAGTGTCAGAAATTCACTTTTTTAATTAAGGGGTGATATTTGCCGCTGGATTTCATTTTCAGGGGCATATTGTACCTTTATCAGGACTTTTTTTTTTTTTTTACCATTTAAAACAAGTGCTTTGACATCAAATAAGATTGAGAATTTATTACCTTTTACCCTAAAAATGTTGTCATAAAATATATAAATGGGACTATAAAACGATATTAAGAACTTATCAGATGTTACGAGAGTGAGAGAGTGAGAGAGAGAGACCGAGAGAGAGAGAGAGAGAGAGAGAGAGAGAGAGAGAGTGTGTGTGAGTGAGAGAGAGAGAGATAGCGAGAGGAATTTACTGTGACTGCACATTTAGAATTTCTGGGGCGATTTTATAATTTTTTTTCTGGCATTTTTGCCCTGAGCTGGCATTCATTTCTGACCCTGGGTAATTGGCAGGCTAATCACAGTAAAATCGGAAAGAGTAGACCGAATTTTCTTTCATCAAAATCGGTATACGTTGACCAAAATTCCGAAACACGGCCCCCCAGTGGCCAAAGCGGTAAGTGTTGTAGGGCATATGGCCACGTGTGACTCCATTTATGTCCAGGAGAGGTCGCCAAAAGCTAATAGTGAAGCACGTTGTTTTCATCTTTACAGGACGTTATGCAATGAGGAGAAAAGCATATTTATAGGTTCTATCGCCCAACCCAAACCCAAACATTGCCTTAACCATTAGTTTAGAAATAAGTAATGCTAGAGGGCAGGGCTGGATTTGTAATCTGGTAATCTGGCATACCGGGCATTTTCCCGGTGGGCCGATGCACTTGGGGCCAATCAGGGGTGGACTAGCCATCAGACTGACCACCCCCCCCCCCCCAACCCCCCCCCCACCCCCCGCGCTCAACTTTTGGGCCATTTGCTATGTAAAATCCCATGCCGATATCTCTTCCCAGTCCAGGGAAGAGGGAAAAGTGAAACCTACGAATCATGCTCGTCATTGATTATTCAAACGTGGTTACTGTCTGACTTTGACCACTAGTCTCCCACGCAGCTAATGCAACACGCCACCAATGGCGCCAGATGGAAAGGTAAACACATTGAAACCAATGCAAACATGTCCGATAAGAGTGCCGCATGTCAGCGTGTCGGCATACAGTCGCTGATCCTAGGGTACCAAAACTATCGGAAACATCATGCCGACTTCACATCTGATCGTGTTGGTAACTGGATACATACTGTAAAATAATAGTGCCGCCATTGATATACACTGTAGGTGGCGCTCTTTCCTGATGAAATGCTAGTATAAAAGCTTGTGTTTATGTCAATGTTCATGTTTACAATCAAAAGGGAGGTGTGACCTTTATCGACTGTACTCGACTGTTTTGTTTTTCTTTAAATTAATTGTTTATGGCTGGGGGTTTCAACTGTGTGGAATGAACAGATGTGCGTATCGATGTTCGATATGCATCCGAATCATTTACATTCTGCACACAATCACCCGAGTATTACTATTGGAAGAGGCCGTGGTCATTTCAATGTAGGTAATTGTTTAGGTAACCTATTTAACATCCACAATCTGTCATGCTTATTGTGTGTAGGGCTGCAGTCTTGTCTAATTATGTTATCTCTATTGAGACGTCCTGACCCTTGCAAACCAGAATGAGAGAAGGATGTTGAGCTGGAGTTTCTCTAGGTGGATTCCTTCCTTTCAATTCCCTTCTCACACACCTCCACTAATCCCTCCATTCTGGCTCGAGCACGATGTCAGCGAGGTCTGCTGAGTGTCATTAAAATGCAAGTATTTAAGCTGTGGTTCCTCTCGAGTGGACTGCAATTGGACGGAGCGACGGTGCATGCATGGCTGCTCTTGAGTGTGTGTGTGTGTGTGTGTGTGTGTGAGGCTCTGCCTTTGTCCACACTTAATGCATGAAAAATACAAAATGTTCATTTGGAGAAAAATGTAATAATTGATTCGCCATTAATTATTTATTGTATTTTTTTCTGATGTCGTTAAGGTGTGGAGTGGAATTTGAAAATGTGGGTGTTTAACATCTGTATTGCTGAAAACCACGTACTGTGTGTGTGTGTGTGTGTGTGTGTGTGTGTGTGTGTGTGTGTGATAAGCTTGTTGGCATGCACGTTGTGGTGTTTAGCTAATGTTGTACAAGCTCTGTTGTCAGCCATCAATGCACACTGATCACACACACAGCTTATTCACATGAAAGGTCAGAACAACACACACACACACACACACACACACACACACACACACACACACACACACATTAAATCAGCCTTATCAGCCAGTCCATATGAGCTATATGTGTACCTTTTGTGTGTATTTAAATGATTTCAAAGAAGTTTGTTTTGCCTTTAGTGACTTAGATCAAATCTATGTAAGTAAGCATTGATGTGTATATTGTAAATATTAATTGTGTGCTCTTTGGCTGTTTTAGGATGACTAGACCTATAGGAACAACAACCGGGAATCAGGTTACTGTATACATTTTTGGGAATGATTTTTAACGTGGCTCATTGTTTGTATCACGGTAGTTTCCTGGTGAAGTGAACACTAGAGGCGCT
Source organism: Moxostoma hubbsi (assembly GCA_032164185.1). Taxonomy (NCBI): domain Eukaryota; kingdom Metazoa; phylum Chordata; class Actinopteri; order Cypriniformes; family Catostomidae; genus Moxostoma; species Moxostoma hubbsi. The sequence goes on along the minus strand of JAVLUX010000027.1, from coordinate 2,370,203 downwards.
ACAACAACAACGACTTTAATTCACTCTCTCTCAAATCACGAGCAAAATGGCAGATTATCAGTGCATAAACGCTTACTTTTCACCCTGTTCCTCACAATGCTATCTTATGACATCTAAACACTTTTACTAAAGACTCATTTTAATGTTTGCATTACATAATCAACTACATTTACAAGCTGGTTTGAGTGTGATCAGATTGTGCTCGACTGATAAAGCGTTGCACTTGTGATGTAAAGGAGCGGGATACGGGTCCTGAGGAGCACACGAGTCCACATGTGAACCCAAAGTGTCAAAGAAGCCCCTCAATTTGACGTGGTTGCTTCAGCAATTGTGTTTTTTGTCACATCTGCTTTTATGACACTATCAGTTACGTCAGAAAAGTCAATATAGCATTAACCAACATTTACCTCTCTTTTAGCGCCATAAAGTATAATGAACCACGTGATGTCATTTTGCATGTTATTTTCATGGCATCAGGCTGAATACAAAAGGCTCGCTCACTGTATGCTCCAAATGTGATATTAAATAATAAATAACCATGTAGGCTAGTTGTTAACGTTTCAACCTGTGCATGCATAGCATAATTACCAGTAGTGTTACCTGCAACTTGTATCCAGGGTTCGAACCCTTCTTGTATCAGTTCCAATATCTAACGACATTCATTTCAGTCTTATTTTCTATATCATGTCATGCCATTGGCCGCCCTGTTCTCTAAATATCAACATTTGGCATTAGCTATTGAAAAGCCATATCAGTTGCCCACAAATCAAAATTGCCGAAGAAAAGAGGTAAGGATGTGGGGTCCAAGGGTGGAGAGTCATTTTAACGGTGGCCTCCAATAGTGTATGTTTTAGATGAGTAATGTGCATCATGGGTAAAGGGAATGGGCACCATTTATTAATACCACACAGGGCCTGCCTCTAAACAAATGAGACTTGAGAGGAATTATTTCAGCAAGGACCCTCCGGGGTACGCTGTTAGACCTCCCTCTATCTCGCTTTCTCTCCGTCTCGTTCTCCTGGTCTGTCCTTTACAAGTGACAGATAATCTAACGGGCCATTTACAGCTACATATGAGATTTGCAAACATGCCAGTGTTATTGCATGGGGATGGATGTTGTTGGGAATGAAGATTGACTTCCAGATGGAAGACTTTTATGAGTCGTGCACCGATGTGAATTATGTTACCTCTCTGTCATTGCTTAATATCTCTATTGAGGCATGTAATCACTGATTTTGTAAGTCCTCGATGCGGTTGTCTGATGTGAAATGCTGTATTTATACAAATGAGTATGCATGCATTATGAATGACAAACTGGTAACTGGGAAAAGCATTGCTGGAAATGTAGCGTTTGTTTCAATGCACTTCAAATGTCTGTTTGTATTCAAAGGTTAAATTAATAAAAAAAACACTTCTTGACCAGACAGAGAGTGTAAATGCGATTAGAAAAAGAAAGAAATGGTTGGTGTTGGGCAGAAAGTGTCTGAACAGCGATCGCTGGCTAACTGGATTCCTTCCTGAATCGGAGTGAGTGTTATGATCAGCCTGTCAATCACAGAAGTTTCCCCGTGTAGTTTCTCAGAGGCCTGCTGCTGGTACTGCAGCTTTGATGGATGGCTCTAAAGCAACAGTCTCCTCTCCACACTGGGCCTCTGAAGAATAGAAGCTTTGTATGTTTACATGCATGTGTACTGGACAGAACTGATTTGTTTGGTCTGACGCCTTTCGCTCTCTCTCTTTCTCACTCACACACACACACTCACACACACGCGTGCACACACACACACACATACTCACACACACACACACTCTCACACACACACTCACACACACAGGCGTACACACTCAAACACTCGCGCGTACGTGTACATGTACGCATACACACACACACACACACACACACACACACAAGGTAGATCTGTTGTGCTGCATTCCTCCATAAGATCCGTCAAGTTTTTGGAAAAGCAGAGCAGAGGAAATGGAAGTAAAATTGATGTGTGGGTTTAGAAAAAGAAGAGGAGATGGGATAGAGCAAAGAGGAGAGAAAAGAGGAAATTTCATGGAAGAGAAGAGAATTAAGGGAAAGGAATTCAATTAAAGAAAAAGGGGATTAGGAAAGAAAAGGAAAGTATAGTGTAAAGGAAAAGGATGGGAATGGAAAGGGCATATGAAACAAATGAAAAGAATAGCTAAAGAAATTGTAATGGAAAGTAGAAGAATAGATAAAAATGGATAAAGAAAAATAGAAAGGGAAAAGGTAATTGGAAAAAAAGAAAGAAAAAGGGAAATGGGAAGGAATGGAAAGGATATCGGAAGGGAAAGGAAAAAGTAATCAGAAAGGGAAAGAAAAGGAAAAAGTACAGGAAGGAAAAGGAAAGAAAAGAAGTGGGAAAGGAAAGGAAAAAGAAATTGGATGGAAAAGGAAGGGAAATTAAATTGGAAGAAAAAGGAAACGGGAAGGAAAAGAAAAGAAATGAAATGAGAAGGAAAGGAAAATGGCAATGGGAAGAAAAATGAAACAGGAAAGGAAAGGAAAGGAAGCGGGAAACTAAAGGAAATGAATGGAAATGGGAAGAAAATGTAACCAGGAAGAAAAAGGAAAGAAAAGAAGTGGGAAGGAATGGAAAGGATAGGAATAAAAGGATATGGGAAGGGAAAGGAAGAAGTAAACAGAAAGGGAAAGAAAAGGAAAAGGGAAGAAAAAAGGAAATGGGAAGGAAAAAGTAAAGGAAGGAAAATAAAATGAAATGAGAAGGAAAGTAAAGGAAAATGGAAATGGGAAGAAAAAGTACAGGAAGGAAAAGAAAAGAAGTGGGAAAGGAAAAAACAAATGGGACAAAAAAGGAAAGAAAATGAAATTGGAAGAAAAAGGAAACAGGAAGGAAAATAAAATAAAATGAAATGAGAAGGAAAGGAAAGGAAAATGGAAATGGGAAGACAAATGAAACAGGAAAGGAAAATAAAAGATAAAAGGAAATGAGAACAAAAAGGAAACAAGAAAGGAAAGGAAAGGAAAGGAAAATTAAAGAAAGCGAAAGGATAAAGGATATGGAAGTCCACCCCCTCACACGTCCCCCCACAGACGTTTCCATGTGCAGAATTACTGTGTGTGAGAGAGAGCGAGAAACAGAGATAGCACGACAGTGAAAGAGAGTTTAACACTTCCCCCACATAGGGTGAGTCCATCTGTTCTCCCCTCTGTAGACATGCATGTACTTAATGTTCAGCTGAGTCCACGTATTAATATGATTATCAATGGCTCATTTATCAACTGCACAATGGCAGCCATGCTCCACTGATTGATTATTGTTCAGTGCATGCACACGGTGATGCAGTACTGATACCTTTCTGTGCATCCATTTCACCACAACCTATCAATCCCTTTAAAACAACATGTTGACGAAACATTTAAACAAAGCGTACATTGTCGTCATTGTTATTTATATAGTGCTTTTCACAACACACATCATTTCAAAGCAGAAAATCATGCATTAATAGAAAATGAAACTGTAATATCTATAAAGTCTATGAGTCATCATTGTGTTGTCACTCACTGTGGGGCCAGTTCCCCTCTGACTAACCCCACTCTAACCCTAAACCAGACTCACTGTGGGGGCCAGTTCCCCTCTGACTAACCCCACCCTAACCCTAAACCAGACTCACTGTGGGGGCCAGTTCCCCTCTGACTAACCCCACCCTAACCCTAAACCAGACTCGCTGTGGGGGCCAGTTCCCCTCTGACTAACCCCACCCTAACCCTAAACCAGACTCGCTGTGGGGGCCAGTTCCCCTCTGACTAACCCCACCCTAACCCTAAACCAGACTCGCTGTGGGGGCCAGTTCCCCTCTGACTAACCCCACCCTAACCCTAAACCAGACTCGCTGTGGGGGCCAGTTCCCCTCTGACTAACCCCACCCTAACCCTAAACCAGACTCGCTGTGGGGGCCAGTTCCCCTCTGACTAACCCCACCCTAACCCTAAACCAGACTCACTGTGGGGGCCAGTTCCCCTCTGACTAACCCCACCCTAACCCTAAACCAGACTCACTGTGGGGGCCAGTTCCCCTCTGACTAACCCCACCCTAACCCTAAACCAGACTCACTGTGGGGGCCAGTTCCGCTCTGACTAACCCCACCCTAACCCTAAACCAGACTCGCTGTGGGGGCCAGTTCCGCTCTGACTAACCCCACCCTAACCCTAAACCAGACTCACTGTGGGGGCCAGTTCCCCTCTGACTAACCCCACCCTAACCCTAAACCAGACTCACTGTGGGGGCCAGTTCCTCTCTGACTAACATCATGAATATAACGCCAATATTACTTATGTATAGTTAAAGTCATGGTTTAAAATAATTAAACTAAGTAAGTGTTAAGGGTCAGTGTTTAAACATCGATTTTGTTTGAACTGTAAGATTAATGATTAATGTCTTTGAAGTCCATCCTGGATTAACTGCAGAAGTTCACATTGATGCATTTGTCCTTGTTAATTGGCTGATGAAGGCTTTTGTTGGCAATTGATAGTCTGTGTATTCAGTTTCAAGAGTGTAGTCCATCATTAGACCGAGGTGATGCAGGAAGAGATCACAGTTCAACTGGCCGGTAATTTCGATGAGGTCTATCCTAAATCCAAGGTTCAAACAATGGCATATGAAGTGTCCCATGTCTTATGGTTGGAGTTGGCATCAGTTCATCCTCCGAAGTCCATCATAATAGACTGAAGTGATGTTTGGCACCGGCTGCAGTTAGTCATCATCACACAGCGACGCGTAGCAGTGGAGTCCAACACGAAGCAGGAATGGTGCTGGATCCAGCCGGTTCTGGTGACCTGGATAGGAGTCCCGAGTTTGAGACAGAGAAACAAATAAAATAATATAAGCATAGATGCCATTAAATTTATTGCAGAGTTATAAATCATGATCAATGTTTCTGGTTTCTGGTTCTGGCAGACTAAACTAAAGCAGCCTAATTGTGGGATAGAGGATAAATGAGGTGTATGCCTGGCTAAATAGATGAGTCTTTAGTCTAGACTTAAACTGAGGGGGTGTGTCTGAGTCCCGAACAGTGCTAGGGACAATATTCCATAGTTTAGGAGCCAAATATGAAAAGGATCTTCCACCTTTTGTGGATTTTGATATTCTAGGAACTATTAACATGCCAGATTTTTGCGATCGTAATGAACGTGATGAATAAAGCTTGGTAGAAGGTCACTTAAATACTGCAGAGACCATTCAAAGCTTTGTACGTAGTTAACAGAATTTAATCATATTTCTTGAATCTCGTCAGCGCTCTGGCTGCTGCATTTTGAACCAATTGAAGTTTATTTATTGATCTTGCTGGACATCCGCCCAGTAATGCCTTACAATAATCTAGTCTTGAGGTCATGAACACATTGAATTTGAAAAAGAGAGCATGTGCCTTAATTTAGCAGTATTTCCATATCCATCGAGAGTCAAATTCTATTTTAGCGGCTTATTATTTATTTGAGGTTTTTGGTCCAATCATTAGTACCTCTGTTTTGTCTGAATTGAGTAGAAGGAAATTTCTGGCCACCCCATATTTGATTTAATTGGAATTTGACTAACGCCACCACAACCCTAAACCAGACTCACTGTGGAGAATTAAGGGTACATGAGTAACAGAGACGTTCCCTTTTAACTAGGTAGATTTGACACTGCGTAAGAAGCTGATGCTATGGGAGCCATATACCATAATGCTGTAGCACTGATGGGCAATGCCTGCTAGCAATTACAGGGTAGTCAAAGCATTGCTTTTGACACCCCTTCATATTGAGAAATAGGAAGGAAAGTGGGAACAAACTCATGTCTTGATGCCAAGACAGAGACACTAGCCATGCTAGTCTCAAAACATCTTTTCCTGTTAGCGAGTAGGGGAACAGAGTGATAGCCTGGCCAAGGGCTTTGGCACAATGACACTATTCAACAGGGAAGTGAAACTTTGGGCTTTGGCACAATGACACTTGCCGACAGGGTAGTGAAACACTGTACACATGCTCTCATTCACACCCGTTGGATTAGACAGTTAGACAGGGTTTTTTAACTTACACCTATATTAACCATCTTTGCCTCATCCGACTCCAAGAGAGCAGGAGAGAATGCCTTCAGGCTAACAACCTGAGCCCTAAAAGGGGTTGCAAGCACTTTGGGCACATAACCCCTTCTGGGTTTAGAATCGGTCCAAACTCTAACAAGAGTTGCTGACCGAAGGGCCTGAAGGTCCCCCAACACATTGACTGATGCCAGAGTAATTACTAGCACAGTCTCCAAAGAGAGTATATGTATGTTTACCACCTCTAGTGGCTTAAACGGGAAACCTGTAAGCGTGTTTAACAACAGCTCTATCTCCCAGACTGGGATGGTAGTGGGGCGAAAAAGGATCTTAACCATCTTGCACCTTGCAGAAATCTGCTGACCTGAGTGCGTATGCCTGTAAACAAGCCCTCTGAGGTAATGAGTGGTCACTATGCTGACGTAAAGCGTGAGCATGTATGAAGTAAGTCCTGCATCCAAAGGCACTTGCAGGAACGAGAACGAGAGTGTCGTCTGCACAGGGAAATGCTTTGGGTCCTCGCCCCAGGAGGAGTACCAATCAGCACTTTAAGGCATACAGCTGCTTCGTTAATGGAGTCCAGGCCTATAGTATGGTGCCTAGCACCGGTTGCAACAATCCTATTCTGTTAGACGAGCCCCATTCAGTGGCCAGACATGCAGTCTCCACAGCTCTGGCTGAGGATGTCAGATTGTGCCTCGAGTTTGCAAGAGCAGATCCCTCCTCAATGGAATTTGCCAGGGGGAGCATCTACAGCTCAACCATTGCATAGAGCAATCTTGGCGAGTATCACACCTTCCCGATAAATCTCGTTCTCCTCCAATAGCTCGTGTTGCTTAAAAAGCAAAGCGTTACCATGAGGTGAAGGTGATGAGGTGTGATGTGTTTCCAGTGTGATGAGGGACCCTCGGGCTGAACCAGCAATGGAGAGACCCAGGCTATATACAATGCTCATACTGAATGGGGAAACCACTTAATGCGGTGAAAAAGGAGGCATGTTAGGCTTGAGCCTGGGACAAACCTTCCTAAAATCTCAGCACTCTATATACCCTCCTCTCGCGTCTCACTAATAAGGTCCCACTGGAGCCGACGAGGAGCGTTAGCGGGAAGAAAGGGTAGTGGCTTTGGCTTTCAGAATGAAAGTGAGCCGTGGAGCCAAACTTCACAAGATTCATGCCCTCACATTGAACACAATCAGAATCAATGAGCACTGTTAGAAAACAGCTTTTTCGCTCATGCCCGTCAGAATGAGTGATGTACTGTATCACTCGCTTTCAGAAAACGCTAGCGAAATATTTCCGTAGTTTTCAGGTAGGAGCTTTTTTCGTTTTTTTCAGTGTACTCTATTAGGAGTGCAATGTAAACACACTTCAAGCCCTGAGAAGGTTTTGAAGGGGTGCTTCTACTGCTGGAACACAGCAGGGAGGAAGAATAAAACTTGTTTGATTTTGGGGTCCAGCGCACAAAAGATGTTTACGCTGCCGTGAAAGAGCCAAGCTTTACCAACCAATCAAATTGGCATGATTGTAAAAGACCTAGAAGATGCCTCTGCCTACTGGGAGTGCCAGCAGTGATGTAAAAGATCATATGTAAGCAGTAATCCTATTTCACTTACTGTAATTACTTTTCATTAGCTTAGCTTGTAAGGTTTATAATGCATCCCCACTCTTTTACTGTTAAAAGTAGCCCAAAGAATTAATTTTTTATTGTACATCTCAATAACCGCATGCTGCCTCCTATCGAAAATATGTAAATGCGCTCTTACCAGAGCAGGTGCAAGTGATATTTAAGCAACAATTTATTTGTGTTGGACAAATCAGGTTAGCATGCACGTTCCCGGAGTGTGTCAGATTGTGTCTGCAGTCCATCCATCGTCTGCTCTTTATCCCGATTGAAACAATCAGTGCCTGCTAACCAGCACGGCCACCATTCATTAGTGTTTGACCACAGGAGCTCTCCTCATCAAACATTAACTATCCATACTGAATTATTGATTCATCAGCACCACTGATACAGCAGCTGTGCTCTGCTACAATAAGAAGCTTTGAGTACACAAAGTAATTCAGAGAACTTCTGTCATTAGTTGCCACTCTTTAGCCAATTTCATAATAGATTTGCCGTAATAATCGCTGTTTTCAAACAGGTGTCCCCTTAAGTTTCCCTTGTCTACCATTGGTTGGATAAGTAGAGAGTTCCATCCCAAACTCACGCCATTGGTTGATCCAATGTTGCTGCGTTAGGGGCCGTTCACACAAACACATTTTTGTTCTGTTTTTCAATAGTTTTCCTACGTAAACGATTATTCTGTCATTTCATTTTTTTATTACACTTTTATGCTAGCCCAGATCAAAAGAACATGGCATGAAAAATCTTGGCATCACTGTTATTTAATGTAAGAAAATGCTAAATAAATAAAACAAAGAGGAGCTTTGAGAGGGTCTCGGCTAACTTCTCCTAATTTTTTTTTTAGGAATCCAGACAACGCAAGAATATTTTTGTCATATATTTTATTATTCTTATTCTCCCTATTAATAATATATGAATGTATTTCTTCACTAAATTAACATGCTCATCTGCGACGGTGACGTGTCTGCATACAGGCAGGAGGTTGATCAACTGGCTGTCTGGTGAGGTCACAACAGCCTTGAGCTGAACATGCTCAAAACTGTGGAGATTATAGAGGACTTCAGGAGAAATCCCCACGCATGCATCCCTCCACCACCCTGAACATCACTGTGGCAGAGGTGGAGTCCTTCAGGTTCCTGGGCTGTACCATCTCTCAGGACCTGAATTTGGACAACCACATAGACTCCATTGTGAAGAAGGCTCAGCAAAGGTTGTAATTTCTTATGTGAGTGTGTGTGAGTGTGTGTGAGTGTGTGTGTGTGTGTGTGTGTATGTGTATATCTTCATGTCTCTGGCTTCTCCTGTAGGTCAATTCCCCAGTTTGGGCTCCTGTCTGCCTCATCTCCTTGATACTGTCACTCTTTTCTCTTTCTATGAGAGCTGCCTCAGATCTGTGCCACAGTCACAGCTGCAATGGGGAAAATGTCACACAGGAGTAGAATCTTCTAGACTCTTTTCAGCACTTCCACCAAGCCTTTGTTAGCAACAAAAAGAGCCGCTGACATGTTTTATTACATAAGCTTAAAACTCAGCCCGAAGTAACTGGAAACTTCTCATTCAACTTTTGCAAACATGAAGATTTGTTTGAGTTTACAATTTCCAGTCTCTGCAAGCAACAATAAAAAAGAAGGTCATGACGATTGAGATTTAGCTAGGAAGGATTATGTATTGTGTCACGGTGACACTCTGCACAGTTCATTATCCACCTTTTAAATATTTAATTCTGCGATTTGATTGAAAATGATGTAATATTAATGAAGTGATCTATCTCATTGTAACATAGTCACATTTATTTCATCTGTGGTGGCTTCCCTCGGATCAGAACGATTCTTTGTCGTGAAAAAGTACAATTGTGGTTCCGTATGGATCAACCCTTAAGGATGGATACTTTAGAGACAGATGTTATATCAAGAGGATTGATACTTGCATATAAATATTGATACAGAAGGTTTTTATTAAACTAGTAATAATGCTATTTATTTGCCATACCAGTTATTGTTTTGCACAAGATGTTAAGTGACTCTAAACTATATAAGCCAATAGTTGCTTATTGGCCTTGATGGCATTGGATAGTAAAAGGTGTGATGGCGCATCTCTAAGTGATAGTGTCAAATATCAATACCATAGTATTTTAACATACACTATATGGACAAAAGTATTAGGCCACACCTCTTAATCATTGAATTCAGGTGTTTCATTCAGTCCCATTCCCACAGGTGTATAAAATCAAGCACCTAGCCATGAAGTCTGCCTTTACACACATTTGTGAAAGAATGGGTCGTTCTAAAGAGCGTGGTACTGTAATAGGATCCCACCGTTGCAACAAGTCAGTTTGTGAAATTTCTTCCCTCCTAGATGTTCCACGATCAACTGTAAGTGGTATTATTGCAAAGTGGAAGCGTTTAGGAACCACAGGAACTGAAGTGGCAGACCACGTAAAGTTGTCGAGTGCTGAGCCGCATAGTGCGCGAAAGTCGCCAACGCTCTGCTGACTTCCAAACCTCCTGTGGCATTGGAGTACATTAAATATGACTGAAGTACATTAAGGCAGTGATTGGTTTCTGAGGGTGTGCATCTCAAAAATGAATTTTGCTGCAACTGATGCATGATGGTCCTCCCCAGTAACACCAGCATCTGATGTGATCTCCCCCAGTATCACAAGCATCTGATGTGATCTCCCCCAGTATCACCAGCATCTGATGTGATCTCCTCCAGTAACACCAGCATCTGATCTGATCTCCTCCAGTAACACCAGCATCTGATGTGATCTCCCCCAGTATCACAAGCATCTGATGTGATCTCCCCAGTATCACCAGCATCTGATGTGATCTCCTCCAGTATCACCAGCATCTGATGTGATCTCCTCCAGTAACACCAGCATCTGATCTGATCTCCTCCAGTAACACCAGCATCTGATGTGATCTCCCCCAGTATCACCAGCATCTGATGTGATCTCCCCCAGTATCACCAGCATCTGATCTGATCTCCCCCAGTATCACCAGCATCTGATGTGATCTCCCCCAGTATCACCAGCATCTGATGTGATCTCCTCCATTATCACCAGCATCTGATGTGATCTCCTCCAGTATCACCAGCATCTGATGTGATCTCCCCCAGTATCACCAGCATCTGATGTGATCTCCCCCAGTATCACCAGCATCTGATGTGATCTCCCCCAGTATCACCAGCATCTGATGTGATCTCCTCCATTATCACCAGCATCTGATGTGATCTCCTCCAGTATCACCAGCATCTGATGTGATCTCCCCCAGTATCACCAGCATCTGATGTGATCTCCCCCAGTATCACCAGCATCTGATGTGATCTCCCCCAGTATCACCAGCATCTGATGTGATCTCCTCCAGTATCACCAGCATCTGATGTGATCTCCCCCAGTATCACCAGCATCTGATGTGATCTCCCCCAGTATCACCAGCATCTGATCTGATCTCCCCCAGTAACACCAGCATCTGATCTGATCTCCCCCAGTATCACCAGCATCTGATCTGATCTCCCCCAGTAACACCAGCATCTGATCTGATCTCCCCCAGTAACACCAGCATCTGATCTGATCTCCCCCAGTATCACCAGCATCTGATCTGATCTCCCCCAGTATCACCAGCATCTGATCTGATCTCCCCCAGTAACACCAGCATCTGATCTGATCTCCCCCAGTATCACCAGCATCTGATCTGATCTCCCCCAGTATCACCAGCATCTGATCTGATCTCCCCCAGTTACACCAGCATCTGATCTGATCTCCCCCAGTAACACCAGCATCTGATCTGATCTCCCCCAGTAACACCAGCATCTGATCTGATCTCCCACAGTAAGTCCAGCATCTGATCTGATCTCCCCCAGTAACACCAGCATCTGATCTGATCTCTCCCAGTAACACCAGCATCTGATCTGATCTCTCCCAGTAACACCAGCATCTGATCTGATCTCCCCCAGTAACACCAGCATCTGATCTGATCTCCTCCAGTAACACCAGCATCTGATCTGATCTCCCCCCAGTATCACAAGCATCTGATCTGATCTCCCCCAGTATCACCAGCATCTGATGTGATCTCCCCCAGTAACACCAGCATCTGATCTGATCTCCCACAGTAAGTCCAGCATCTGATCTGATCTCCCCCAGTAACACCAGCATCTGATCTGATCTTCCCCAGTAACAACAGCATCTGATCTGATCTCCCCCAGTAACACCAGCATCTGATCTGATCTCCCCCAGTAACACCAGCATCTGATCTGATCTCCCCCAGTATCACGAGCATCTGATCTGATCTCCCCCAGTAACACCAGCATCTGATCTGTTCTCCCCCAGTAACACCAGCATCTGATGTGACCTCCCCCAGTAACACCAGCATCTGATCTGATCTCCCCCAGTATCACCAGCATCTGATCTGATCTCCCCCAGTAACACCAGCATCTGATCTGATCTCCCCCAGTTACACCAGCATCTGATCCGATCTCCCCCAGTAACACCAGCATCTGATCTGATCTCTCCCAGTAACACCAGCATCTGATCTGATCTCCCCCAGTAACACCAGCATCTGATCTGATCTCTCCCAGTAACACCAGCATCTGATCTGATCTCTCCCAGTAACACCAGCATCTGATCTGATCTCCCCCAGTAACACCAGCATCTGATCTGATCTCTCCCAGTAACACCAGCATCTGATCTGATCTCCCCCAGTAACACCAGCATCTGATCTGATCTCCCCCAGTAACACCAGCATCTGATCTGATCTCTCCCAGTAACACCAGCATCTGATTATCTGATTTATTTGTTGATATGTGAGTCAAGAAGTGTTGAAGTGTGCGCGCGCTAAAGCATATGGCTGGATCGGTGAGTTTTCTTTGGATGGATCGTTCTCACTGTGTGTGTGTGTGTGTGTGTGTGTGTGTGTGTGTGTTTGAGAGAGAGAGAGAGACAGGAATCATGCGGTGCCATTCTCAGGGTGTCAGATGTCCACACTGCTGTCGCTCTTAGCATCAGTGCTATTTCCTGTCATAAGGGACAGTTGCAAACATTCCAAAACATGCAGCTAATTAAACGGGCTAATTATGACACCTCTTCCCCTTCGATATCTTTATGCCGGCCAATGTTTTACTAATATCTTATACCTTACTTTCCTCTCTGTCTCTCCTTCAAGGGAAAAAATCGGTCTGTTGACTTACTCTTGCTAAAACTTTTGAGCAGAACTTCTTGTTCCCCTTATGATTTTTACAGTGACTATATGGGCATGTAGATGGAGTAATTCAGATTTCTTCATGTCCCTCCAGCTTGGCTTGTTCTATCATCTTTATGTCATTATGAGCCCTGCTGTTGCGGATTCAGGTACTGGCGTACAAACTGAGACGTGCCAAGACCGTCTGTTATATGAACATAAATTTGGCATTGTACTCTCCGAAAGTTTACAACGCACATGTCCAAAAAATAAACTTGGATGCGTGCACAAACTTTTTGGATGTGTGATACTATGGTGTCATTGCTTTGGTTGTCCATGTGTTCAGGTTCTGATGTGCAGAGACATTGGAAAGAAAATGGGTGGAACACAGCACTAAAATACTGACAGTGTTTCCTGCACTACTGTTCAGTGACACCATAACAACACTTGACCAGTGTAATCTGTCTTCTGAACAAATGTCTCTCATGAGATTTTTTTGAATCTACAGAACGAAACACACAGTGTGACCAGTGTAGTCTTATTTCCGAACCGGTTCTTTTTAATCTACAGCGCAACCAGTATAGTCTGATTCCCGAACGAATGACTCTTATGAGTCGGTTGAATTTAATCTACAGCGCAACCAGTATAGTCTGATTCCCGAACAAATGACTCTCATGAGTCAGTTGTTTTTAATCTACAGCGCAACCAGTATAGTCTGATTCCCAAACAAATGACTCTCATGAGTCAGTTTTTTTTAATCTACAGTGCAACCAGTATAGTCTGATTCCCGAACGAACGACTCTCATGAGTCAGTTGTTTTGAATCTACAGCGCAACCAGTATAGTCTGATTCCCGAACGAATGACTCTTATGAGTCAGTTGTTTTGAATCTACAGCGCAACCAGTATAGTCTGATTCCCGAACAAATGACTCTCATGAGTCAGTTGTTTTTAATCTACAGCGCAACCAGTATAGTCTGATTCCCGAACAAATGACTCTCATGAGTAAGTTGTTTTGAATCTACAGTGCAACGAGTATAGTCTGATTCCCGAACAAATGACTCTCATGAGTCGGTTGTTTTGAATCTACAGCGCAACCAGTATAGTCTGATTCCCGAACAAATGACTCTCATGAGCCGGTTCTTTTTAATCTACAGCACAACCAGTATAGTCTGATTCTCGAACAAATGACTCTTATGAGTCATTTGCTTTGAATCTATAGTGCAACCAGTATAGTCTGATTCCCAAAGCTATAGTAGCAGACTTTCAGTTTGCGCTGGAACACACACCTAAAATACAGTACACACACACATCTCTACACATGCACACCGTGGCCCTCTGGAGGGACACACTGTCCTCTCATGTCTTAGTGAGGACTCAAGCTGCTCACCATCAAAAGAGGCTCTTCACGGCAGAAGAGAGGTGAAGAAAACAGTCTGATCTCCCTCTGCCTCCTAAAGAGCGCTGGAGCCTTTCAGTGTCCTGCGGAGCTTCACACAAGATAGAACATTATTGTTTCTCTGGAGATGTCTCCTCAGGGTTCCACTTACTCTGTGCATCGCCGGATCAAACTCACACAATCACACACTGAGACTTAAACAGTTAGTTCAGCCAAAAATAGGCATAATGTTAGGGACAGACTGCGTCCGCACAGTCTCCATTCATTGTGTGGAAGAAAAATACAATGAAAGTGAATGGTGACTGAGACTAACATTCTTCTAAACACCTCCTTTTGTGCTTCATAAAGTCATACAGGTTTGGAACAACATGAGGGTGAATAAATTATCATTTTACTGCTTTAATACATCAAAGACCCTTAAACGTGGGTGGAATCCATTGATGATGGATGACAGTTTGTTCACTTATTTTTAATATTGCGTGGACTCGCTCAAAGGCGCAGTCATTTAAAGCTGTGCAATATTTCTGCTTATGTGATTAATATGCATTTTGACATTGATTGATTTCTAATAAAACTTAGCCAAGTTTCATTATCGCTTTAGTATGCGATATGAAAGCTTTTATTTCCTGTGAGGAGGGGAAGTGAAGGATGTTCTTTGTATAAATTCATAAGGTGAAAATATGATCAGTAGGTTTGTTATAGGCTGGTTTTTGATATAATGTTTAAAATGTAGATGTGCTTGCCAGGGCGTTTCATTACCACAGTGGTAGTTGTTTACTGTCCAAATGCAGAAGTATGGGCATTGATACGGTTGCAGTTGCTGTAATACACAGAATAATGAAATAATCAGAGAACTGATAGTTTGACCAGCGTAGAGCGGATGAGGGCGGGGCCGGGCTAGAACAATGCACGGTCCTCAATCAGCCTGATGGGGCACACGAGGGATAAAAGCGGCTGGTGACGACATTTTGAGAGAGAGAGAATAATGGGCAGCTGCCCTGTATGTGATTATGTTTGGGTGACCCGACCGCCTGGCACAATGGAGATGCTGCCAGGGGCGGGGGAGTGTCCCCACGGGTCGCCGGGAACGCAGAGGGGCGTTCTGTCCACTTGGGGTCGGAGGTCTGACTTGTTGCCTGGGGAGGAGCATCTGTCGTCCGCCTGAGAGGGTGGAGGAATGAACGAGGACCACGTGACAGCGCATCTCTGTCGCTCCGTGTTGTCCTTTTCCTCGCCTATTTTGTTCTTTTCCTATTTTTTTCTTTAACTCCCAGGTCGAGGAAGGAGGGGATGACCAGCCGGCAGACGGGGCGCAAGGCACGCCCCACCCCCTCCTCTCTGGGGGTGATGTACGTCATGCCGGGGGCTTCCTAGCCTGAGGCAGCACTGGGAGGAGTGTAGAGCGGATGAGGGCGGGGCTGTCTGGAACAACACACGCCCTGTTCCCAATCAGCCTGTTGTCGCTAGTGTGTCGCTACTGATGCTAGTGGCTGTAGCCTTTAGCCTCCTTGTTAGCGCACCTGCCTCCCATGCCGGAGACGTCGGTTCGAGTCCCGTTCGGAGTGGGGGCGAGAAGGACCGGCAACAGTGGTGCCGTGACCCGGATGAGAGTGAGGTTTAGGGGGGTGAGTGTAACGGTGGCCAGCTGGTACATAGCTGTGCAGTGTGTATAAACCTCACTCTCCTGACCTCAAGAGGTGCACTAGCGACTGACGCTAGGTGCTCTAGTCTTTATCCTCCTTGTTAACGCAACATCCTCCCATGCAGGAGACGGCGGTTCGAGTCCCGTATGGAGCGCATAGAACAGGAGCGACACATATAGCTACAAAATGTAAACATTACAAATTTTAACATGATTTTTCGGGGATGACTTGACAGGATTACATGTTACATTGTAATGAAAACGGAGTGGGATAAGTTTAGTTAGCAATTTTATCACACTAAAATCATGTTGACATATTTAATGTTTAAGTCTTGCAGCTGTACGTTTGTGTTATTTTAGTATGTTTGGACTGGCTCATTCACTTCCATTGTGAGTGCCTCACTGTAACCACTTTTAAATAAAATGTAATGCTTAACTTTTATTGAAACTGAATTCATTTTCAGAGTAACAAGCTAACATATAAATAATTATTAAAAAGTTGTCTTACCTTATTTATTTTAGCGCATGAAACTCAAAATTTGTTTCTGGGTCAAAGTGAGTCAAAATGATGGAGCAGGTCTCATATAAATACTGTATTGACAACAACGAGTGATAGATTAGTTATTAAAATAGCAATGTGATATGGTCCTTCCAGACTTGTACAGGTTTCGGAAATATTTATATAAGAAGTTATTTGTTGCATTAAAACGTCCTGAAATCATAAGAAACGTCAGCACAGATCATGATTCCACTTGTGTTTTCCAAGGGCCGTGTGCTCAGTTGAAACCGTGGGCTGTGTGTTCTGTTCTGGCAGATTGAGACGCCGAAGGCACACACTGTCTCCTTTGGCAGTCAGTCCAATAGCACTGACATAAAAGCATTTAATAACATTCTAATCACACGCTCTCGGCCTTCCAAAAAATCAAATATTTGCAGCTGAAATCGGCACAAAATAACGAGAGTCCTCAAGAATCTGTTTCGCAAATCTGTCATGATGTGGAAGAAATGTTCAATAGTGTTATCTGAAGATATCCAATATATCATAAATACGTCAGGTATTAAATGTGAGCGCTTGATTCTGCTTGTGATCAGTATGTGGGTGATTCTCACATTCTCTATATTTAGAACCTATAAGGTATATGATATACTGTGTGTATATATATATATATATATATATAGTTAAGCAATATCACACTCACAGTCGTGCGATATGGCCCTATATCAGCACTGCTGTGATTCGAGTGTCGTAGGTAATCACAGCAGTGCTGATATAGGGTTATATAGCACAATTGCGAGTGTGATATTGCTTATATACAACAGTTCAATGAACAAGTACATTTTTAAAAATGAGGAAAAACTGAGTACGGTCATAAAAACGCATTTGTGCATGAAACTACTTTATTATAGGATGGATCAGAATCTGCCGTTGCTGGTTCAAACCAAATGATGCGTCCAAACCTCCGTTTGTAATTTAAAAAGTTCACTTCTGAAATAGTATCACGGTGCTGTTTCGAACAAGTTATTGGATTAACAAGGATGTGTGTGTGTGTGTGTGAGAGAGAGAAAGAGAGAGAGAGAGAGTGTGAGAGAGTGAGAGAGAGAAAAAGAGAGAGAGAGAGAGTGTGAGAGAGTGAGAGAGAGAAAGAGAGAGTGTGAGAGAGAGAAGAGAGAGAGAGAGAGAGAGAGTGTGAGAGAGAAAAAAGAGAGAGAGAGAGAGAGTGTGTGTGAGAGAGAGAGAGAGTGAGAGAGAAAGAGAGAGAGAGAGAGTGTGTGTGTGAGAGAGAGAGAGAGAGAGAGAGAGTGAGAGAGAGAGACAGAGAGTGATATGGAGCATGTGTGTGATCACCTGTTGCCACACCCAAGCAGAGATGCTGTCAGCTTTCTGAAGATCAGCTTTCTCAGTGGAAAAATAACATCCAAGCCGGGATATTTCTCCCTATTTCACAGTAGCCGGTCGGTGCGCAAGAGTCGACCACTATAGAAACCGCAATGTCCATCACCATTTTGAACAGTACTTTTTCTCCTATGTGGAAAATCCAGAGTAAGTAATGAGTTGTGTCATTAATCAGTTGTGTCTCTCAGCTGTGATGAGACGAAATGCTGAAGTTGTTTGTTTAAAGCCGTTCATAAAAGTTACTTTCTAGCTTTAGTAGTGTAGCAGTAATACAAGCAATCAGGTCTAACATATGTTATGTCAAAAAATTTAATAAAAAATTACATGTGAGAGACATTTATACAGTAACTCTTAACACATCTGCACTGTTCTTACACTTTAGTTTAGGATGACAAACACAAGCGGAGTGACACACACAAAGCGTCTGATTGCTGATGGTGTCAGACCAATTCAAGTAGCTTTAAACATTTTCCAGAGTGTAATTGGGAGGTTGACTAATTGAAAGAACTAGTCACCATATGTTCAGTATTCATTGCAATGGACATTAAATATCTTAAACTCTCATCCTACACCATATTAATTGTGGCTATTCACTTTGTTACAGCAATCGTGAAGCTGCATTCACATGATTTGTGCTGTTTTGCACTCCAAAGCACTGCAAGTTCCAGTAGCAAATCATACTTTTTCCGAATTATCCAGTAAGACGGAAGCGCAACACGGCGCCGGGGAGACCTAATGCTACACTTCAGTCATGTGGATGCAGTTTTTCACAGGTCCCAGCTGGGTTTGTTTTGTACAAAAAATACAGCGAATAAGTCCTTTTTTCATCACTTGATCATTGACACAGAATCACTGTTGTGTGAGTGTTTGTGGTGTCTACATCAGTGCAAAGAATCCGTACACACACAGGGGCGCAACTACACATTTCCGAGCGTCTATGCAAAACAACATTGAGCATTGAGTTGTGGGGGGGAGTGATGTTGGAGTGGTCGAGGACGATTGTAAGCGTTGAGTTGTGGGGGTGGTCATGTTGGAGGGGTCGAGGAGGCCGATTGTAAGCGTTGAGTTGTGGGGGGGTGTGATGTTGGAATGGTCGAGGAGGCCGATTGTAAGCGTTGAGTTGTGGGGGTGGTGATGTTGGAGTGGTCGAGGAGGCCGATTGTAAGCATTGAGTTGTGTGGGGGGGGGGGGTGTTGGAGTGGTCGAGGAGGCCGATTGTAAGCGTTGAGTTGTGGGGGTGGTGATGTTGGAGTGGTCGAGGAGGCCGATTGTAAGCGTTGAGTTGTGGGGGGGTGTGATGTTGGAATGGTCGAGGAGGCCGATTGTAAGCATTGAGTTGTGGGGGGGTGTGATGTTGGAATGGTCGAGGAGGCCGATTGTAAGTGCTGAGTTGTGGGGGGGTGTGATGTTGGAATGGTTGAGGAGGCCGATTGTAAGCATTGAGTTGTGGGGGGGGGGATGTTGGAGTGGTCGAGGAGTCCGATTGTAAGTGTTGAGTTGTGTGGGGGTGGTGATGTTGGAGTGGTCGAGGAGGCCGATTGTAAGCGTTGAGTTGTGTGGGTAGTGATGTTGGAGGGGTCGAGGAGTCCGATTGTAAGTGTTGAGTTGTGTTGGGAGTGATGTTGGAATGGTCGAGGAGGCCGATTGTAAGCGTTGAGTTGTGGGGGTGGTGATGTTGGAGTGGTCGAGGAGGCCGATTGTAAGCGTTGAGTTGTGGGGGGGGTGGTGATGTTGGAGTGGTCGAGGAGGCCGATTGTAAGCGTTGAGTTGTGTTGGGAGTGATGTTGGAGGGGTCGAGGAGTCTGATTGTAAGTGTTGAGTTGTGTTGGGAGTGATGTTGGAGTGGTCGAGGAGGCCGATTGTAAGCGTTGAGTTGTGGGGGGGGGATGTTGGAGTGGTCGAGGAGTCCGATTGTAAGTGTTGAGTTGTGTGGGGGTGGTGATGTTGGAGTGGTCGAGGAGGCCGATTGTAAGCGTTGAGTTGTGTGGGTAGTGATGTTGGAGGGGTCGAGGAGTCCGATTGTAAGTGTTGAGTTGTGTTGGGAGTGATGTTGGAATGGTCGAGGAGTCCGAATGTAAGCGTTGAGTTGTGTGGGGTGTGATGTTGGAGGGTTGGAGGAGGCCGATTGTAAGCGCTGAGTTGTGTGGGGAGTGATGTTGGAGTGGTCGAGGAGTCCGAATGTAAGCGTTGAGTTGTGTGGGGTGTGATGTTGGAGGGTTGGAGGAGGCCGATTGTAAGCGTTGAGTTGTGGGGGGGGGATGTTGGAGTGGTCGAGGAGGCCGATTGTAAGCGCTGAGTTGTGGGGGGGGGGGGATGTTGGAGTGGTCGAGGAGGCCGATTGTAAGCGTTGAGTTGTGGGGGTGGTGATGTTGGAGTGGTCGAGGAGGCCGATTGTAAGCGTTGAGTTGTGGGGGGTGTGATGTTGGAGTGGTCGAGGAGGCCGATTGTAAGCCTTGAGTTGTGGGGGGGTGGTGATGTTGGAGTGGTCGAGGAGGCCGATTGTAAGCGTTGAGTTGTGTTGGGAGTGATGTTGGAGGGGTCGAGGAGTCTGATTGTAAGTGTTGAGTTGTGTTGGGAGTGATGTTGGAGTGGTCGAGGAGGCCGATTGTAAGCGTTGAGTTGTGGGGGGGGGGATGTTGGAGTGGTCGAGGAGGCCGATTGTAAGTGTTGAGTTGTGTGGGGGTGGTGATGTTGGAGTGGTCGAGGAGGCCGATTGTAAGTGTTGAGTTGTGTTGGGAGTGATGTTGGAATGGTCGAGGAGTCCGAATGTAAGCATTGAGTTGTGTGGGGAGTGATGTTGTAGTGGTCGAGGAGTCCGAATGTAAGCGTTGAGTTGTGTGGGGTGTGATGTTGGAGGGTTGGAGGAGGCCGATTGTAAGCGCTGAGTTGTGTGGGGAGTGATGTTGGAGTGGTCGAGGAGTCCGAATGTTAGCGTTGAGTTGTGTGGGGTGTGATGTTGGAGGGTTGGAGGAGGCCGATTGTAAGCGTTGAGTTGTGTTGGGAGTGATGTTGGAATGGTCGAGGAGGCCGATTGTAAGCGTTGAGTTGTGGGGGTGGTGATGTTGGAGTGGTCGAGGAGGGCCGATTGTAAGCGTTGAGTTGTGGGGGGGTGGTGATGTTGGAGTGGTCGAGGAGGCCGATTGTAAGCGTTGAGTTGTGTTGGGAGTGATGTTGGAGGGGTCGAGGAGTCTGATTGTAAGTGTTGAGTTGTGTTGGGAGTGATGTTGGAGTGGTCGAGGAGGCCGATTGTAAGCGTTGAGTTGTGGGGGGGGGATGTTGGAGTGGTCGAGGAGTCCGATTGTAAGTGTTGAGTTGTGTGGGGGTGGTGATGTTGGAGTGGTCGAGGAGGCCGATTGTAAGCGTTGAGTTGTGTGGGTAGTGATGTTGGAGGGGTCGAGGAGTCCGATTGTAAGTGTTGAGTTGTGTTGGGAGTGATGTTGGAATGGTCGAGGAGTCCGAATGTAAGCGTTGAGTTGTGTGGGGGTGTGATGTTGGAGGGTTGGAGGAGGCCGATTGTAAGCGCTGAGTTGTGGGGGGTGTGATGTTGGAGTGGTCGAGGAGGCCGATTGTAAGCCTTGAGTTGTGGGGGGGTGGTGATGTTGGAGTGGTCGAGGAGGCCGATTGTAAGCGTTGAGTTGTGTTGGGAGTGATGTTGGAGGGGTCGAGGAGTCTGATTGTAAGTGTTGAGTTGTGTTGGGAGTGATGTTGGAGTGGTCGAGGAGGCCGATTGTAAGCGTTGATTTGTGGGGGGGGGGTGTTGGAGTGGTCGAGGAGGCCGATTGTAAGTGTTGAGTTGTGTGGGGGTGGTGATGTTGGAGTGGTCGAGGAGGCCGATTGTAAGTGTTGAGTTGTGTTGGGAGTGATGTTTGGAATGGTCGAGGAGTCCGAATGTAAGCGTTGAGTTGTGTGGGGAGTGATGTTGTAGTGGTCGAGGAGTCCGAATGTAAGCGTTGAGTTGTGTGGGGTGTGATGTTGGAGGGTTGGAGGAGGCCGATTGTAAGCGCTGAGTTGTGTGGGGAGTGATGTTGGAGTGGTCGAGGAGTCCGAATGTAAGCGTTGAGTTGTGTGGGGTGTGATGTTGGAGGGTTGGAGGAGGCCGATTGTAAGCGTTGAGTTGTGGGGGGGGGGATGTTGGAGTGGTCGAGGAGGCCGATTGTAAGCGCTGAGTTGTGGGGGGGGGATGTTGGAGTGGTCGAGGAGGCCGATTGTAAGCGTTGAGTTGTGGGGGGTGGTGATGTTGGAGTGGTCGAGGAGGCCGATTGTAAGCGTTGAGTTGTGGGGGGTGTGATGTTGGAGTGGTCGAGGAGGCCGATTGTAAGCCTTGAGTTGTGGGGGGGTGGTGATGTTGGAGTGGTCGAGGAGGCCGATTGTAAGCGTTGAGTTGTGTTGGGAGTGATGTTGGAGGGGTCGAGGAGTCTGATTGTAAGTGTTGAGTTGTGTTGGGAGTGATGTTGGAGTGGTCGAGGAGGCCGATTGTAAGCGTTGAGTTGTGGGGGGGGGGATGTTGGAGTGGTCGAGGAGGCCGATTGTAAGTGTTGAGTTGTGTGGGGGTGGTGATGTTGGAGTGGTCGAGGAGGCCGATTGTAAGCGTTGAGTTGTGTGGGGTGTGATGTTGGAGGGTTGGAGGAGGCCGATTGTAAGCGTTGAGTTGTGGGGGGGGGGGGGATGTTGGAGTGGTCAAGGAGGCCGATTGTAAGTGTTGAGTTGTGTTGGGAGTGATGTTGGAATGGTCGAGGAGGCCGATTGTAAGTGTTGAGTTGTGGGGGGTGTGATGTTGGAATGGTCGAGGAGGCCGATTGTAAGCATTGAGTTTTGGGGGGGGGGGGGGGGGGGGGGGTGTTGGAGTGGACGAGGAGGCTGATTTTAAGCACTCAGCGGGGGGGGGGGGGGGTGTTAGATGGTTGGAGGAGGACTATTACAAGCGTTGAGTTGTGGGAGGTATGATGTTGAATGTAGGATTTTTTTTCACATTGTGATTATGAGAGGCTAAAATATGCTGTTATTTTCATGAAAATATAAATGTCACAGTGTAAGAAATCTCAATGGCTATAAAAATTAATTCTCATATTCATTGATTTATTCATTATCATGTAAAAAAAACATTGCTTTATTTCTTTTGACTCCTTTTGACAGAATCACCCACATTCTTCACAAGTCCTCCTTTTGTGTTCTGAAGAACACTGAAATCAAACTGGTCTGGAACAACATAAAGGTGAGTAAATTATTTTCATTTCTGGATTAAAATCCTATTTCTTTAAGAACCAAACTGAACTCCCTGTTACCAAAAGTGCCATCTAGAGTCAAAGTTACTCCCAACTACATCTGGGTTAAAAACTAAATTATAACCCAATATTTTTCAGCCTGTTGATGATGTTTCATATACAGTATATCTCAATATTTATAGTTTTTGCCTAAAAAGTGTGATTATTTTTAATAAATACAAATATGTGCTCTCTATACAGTTTTTCACTAAATGAACACAATAAATAATGGTATTTAATTATTATTATTTATTTGCACCAATACAACAATGCAAAGTAGTTAGAAATCATTATTTTCCTACATATACACTACCGTTCAAAAGTTTGGGGTCACTTACTCATTCTTTATTTATTTATTTATTTCACATTTTAGAATAATAGTAGTCAGCAAAACTATGGAATAATAGAAATGGAAATATGGGAATTATTTTGTGACCAAAAAATCCAAAATAAATCCAAAACTATGTAATATTTTAGCATCTTCAAAGTAGTCACCCTTTGCCTAGATTTTGCAGACATGTACTCGTGACATTTTCTCAACCAACTTCTTGAGGAATCACCCCGGGATGCTTTTTAAACAGTATTGAAGGAGTTCCCATCTATGTTGGGCACTTATTGGCTTCTTTTCTTCATATTTTGATCCAAGTCATCCATTTCAAAAACTTTTTTTTTTTTTAAGGAAATTTTAGATTTGTAATTAAATAAATGTATATGTTTTGGCAGAATAATATTTTGTCTACAAAGTTAATTTCAAACTTTTAAGCATACACCTTCAGATCAAAAGATTTTTAAGATCATGAGAAACATTTCAGACAAGTGACCCCAAACTTTTGAACGGTAGTGTATTTTCTTGGGGTCGATCCAAGAGTTTTCGAGGGGTCCTTTTCTTCATATCGCGGTGCCGTTTGGGGTCTGTTCTGCATAATGCAGCGGCTCATTTTAGCTTAACGCGGCCCATTTGGCCCGTTTCGCGGATCACCCACCGGAACCCTCAGTTCTCCCGATGGCCAGTCCTCACCTTATCGACCCCAAAGTGCGTCGGCCCACCGGGAAAATGCCCGGTATGCCAGATTACCAGTCCAGCCCTGCTTTGTTAAATGTTTTTCTTTTTGGACATTAATGGACACCCTGGGCTTTTCAGAGATACCAAATGTTTGAGAGTTTGACCATGACAACTTCCTCTCCTTGCCGTATAAATATGGATGTAATGTATCATAGTAAAAATATATACTCTAATATATATGTGTACTCTCTCTCTCTCTCTCTCTCTTTATATATATATATATATATATGGTACAGTGGGCATGAATAGAATGTAATTGTGATTGCGAGATATACCCCAAAGGCCTGTTGGATCATATTTGACATATGCTTTTTGAATAAAATAATATACAATATTTTAATCAAGCACAAGCTGCTTATATTCAGCAAATACTCATTTTAAAATATCAGTAACAATATGATCATTACTGCCACTTTTACTTTATTAAAATATGCTTTAATTTATCTCAAAATAAGTCTCTGTTTGCAGAAGTCCTCAGTCATTTTAAATAGATCGATATAAACATTAAAACCACTTTTTCACAAGTAACCACTAGATGGTGCCATAAACATGTTTTTGCTTTTCAGCTTGAACAGAGTGAATCAGGAGCCGCCGAACGTTGTGTATCATATTTTTCATGCATACATCGTTATAAGGTTAAAACCTCCATCTAAAATTCCTTTCACTCAGTTTTGGCGCCCCCCGCTGGACATGCGGCCAGTCTGAAAATACATCTCCATGCCCAACTCCCAACCAAAAGTCAAAGCATCTACACAACTGTGCGTATTGGTTTTAATCAGAAGGACTTTTGGATTAAAGCTGCAATGGTGTAATTGACTCTCTGTTTTAGACACATATTGATCTTCAGGAGTGAGATAAGTAAACCGTACAGAGACCCCGCACTGGATTAAATATACTGGGACGCACAGACTGTTGGGTGTCTGACACAACACACACACAAACACACAGATGAGGTGGGAAAATCTCAGATAAAATGCGAGCATTTGTTCTGCAGTGACTTTTATTGTGATTTGACCATACGCCAAGGGCGAAACAAGAATCCTTGTGTGTATGTGCACAGAAAACAGCACTCAGACTTCCTGTGACTTATTGTCTTAGCAGTTTGTCTTGTCGGCTTGTGAACTTGTTTCACCTTTTGGAGCGTTGCATTGCATCCACCAAAGCCGCATTTGTCCCTTTGTTTATCATGCCTTTGTCCTGACTTAAAGTCGAATATGTTTCGGAATTGGACCATCAAAGCATACTGTCGTGTCGAATCAAGCCAATGTTTCCCTGTCATCTGCGTTCATGTTTAATTCCTTTTCCGCTGCTGGCTACCCGAAGCACGCAGCAGGCCTTAAGTCTCCCTGTGATGTTATCTGGGACGTCATACATTAATCATCTTGGCATTCATCTGTGGAACGGCACATTCCCCTCATGAGATGATCATTTACATAAATAAATGGTATGCATGGCCAATCAGATCAAAATTCAATGGCGGATAATGTGATCACGAGTGTTTGTGATGGCCTGCATATTGGAGTTTGTTTCAAATGCTTTCATGATTAATGCAAAGTTGCACAAAACAAACTCTTAACGTGTGATCAACAAGTGTGAGTGTTTAAATAATCCACGCTGCATCTAAACTGGATGTACAATGCGGCTTTTTACAGGTTTTCTATTTTTTTTTTTATCTAAATGTCCTTAAAACAAGCAACAATTACTTGAGAAGCAGAATGATATTAGGTATTGTTGGTAAATAAAGTAAAATAAAAAATGTGTCTACGGTGTAAAGCAGAAAAATTGCTACATTTTGTTCGATTTATCTTAAAACAAGACCAAGTATCTAGTCATTTTAGGAATATTTTGATATTTTTACTGGAATTAAAAAAAATTCTTGTGTCGCTATTTTATTCCATTGATTTATTCCTTTTTTTGGAACTGTGTATATATATATATATATGCCTTATTTTATTTATATATTTAAAGATAAAGTATACAGAAAATAACAGAGCAATGTAGGCCTTGTAATAAAACAATTATTAGGATTTTTTTTCAATGTAACTTTCCATATTTCAGTAAAATCTGAATGAATGCGGATTATATTGTATTTATTGAAACACACTTTATAATTAAAACACTTCATTTTTTCATCAGACAGGCTGACATGAAACTGAAAAGAAATGCAATTAATGTTTTTAAAGCATATTTAATTAGTTATAAAATAAATACATTTACACACTCACACACACACACACTCACACAGACATACACACTCTCTCACACACACACACTCACACACTCACACACACACAGACACACAAACACACACACTCACACACACACACACACACACACACTCACGCAGACATACACACTCTCTCTCTCACACACACACACACACACACACATACACACACACACTCTCTCTCTCACACACACACACACACACTCACACACACACACAGACACACACACACACACACTCACTCACACACTCTCTCACACACACACACACACACACACACACACACACACACACACACACTCACACAGACATACACACTCTCTCACACACACACACTCACACACTCACACACACACAGACACACAAACACACACACTCACACACACACACACACACACACACTCACGCAGACATACACACTCTCTCTCTCACACACACACACACACACACACATACACACACACACTCTCTCTCTCACACACACACACACACACTCACACACACACACAGACACACACACACACACACTCACTCACACACTCTCTCACACACACACACACACACACACACACACACACACACACACACACACACACACACAAACACACACACACAAACACACATACACACACAAACACACACACACACACACACACACACACACACACACAAACACACTCACACACACAAATACTTACACACACACTCACACACAGAGTGGTGGTGGTGTAGTGGGCTAAAGCACATAACTGGTAATCAGAAGGTTGCTGGTTTGATCCCCACAGCCACCACCATTGTGTCCTTGAGTAAGGCACTTAACTCCAGGTTGGTCCGGGGGGATTGTCCCTGTAATAAGTGCACTGTAAGTCACTTTAGATAAAAGCCAAATGAATAAATGTAAAATGTATAAACATTATTTAAATATTTGTAATGCATTTAAATATTATTGTTTTTTCAAGTTTGTGGCTTGGCCAGAAAAAACAACCACTGTTGTCAAAACTACAACCCCTTCCCACCCCAAATCTAACCCTAACCCTAAAATCTGACACGCCCTACTTAGTAAAATCTCAGTCACCCTGTGGATGTGGCTTCTGTTTTGTGCCCAAATGAGCCACATTTGGACACAATAGATGTACGCGCCCTGATCCACGAGTCATTCTGACTATGAAAAGAGTTTGAGCCTGAAAATACTCATATGCAAAACCTTGCGTGAAATCAATCATGCATTCACACACATAGAGTGAAAAATATGGGACGGGTGAGGGGGTGCGTCGCATGCATGTGTATGTGGGTGTGTAACTAATCAATACTCTGTGGGGGCTTCCGCCAGGCATGAATATAGAAAACATGGCCATACTTTAAGTCTCTATGTATGCATGTGCCTATGGAGGGTATACTGAAGCTTACTAAGACACTGATAAGCAGACATGTGTGTGTTTGTGTAATCGCCTACAGGAGAGCCGGGCTAATAGCTCGTAAAGTCTGCAGTGGGCGAGACTGAATAGTATGAAAATAAAGCACGTGAATGTGAACACCGACTCACTTCACCATGCACATTCACCTTTTACAGTCAGCGCTCTGTCTCTCATCATCAGACTGTAAACCTCTCTCTCTCTCTAACCTCCTTTTGAGTTCAAATACAGCAGTTCTCTTACTCTCTCGCCCCCTCGCTTTCTGCATCAATTCAAATATATATATATTGATGAAAATAAAAGTGGTGCTTTTTTGTGCAAAACTCAGCATCACAATGTTAAGGTGGTTGCCATGGTGTTGCGATGCTGTTGCTAAGGTGTTATTGTTGTGTGTTTTTTATGGTGTTCTGGTCCAGAGGTTTTCACACTTTTGAATGCAAAGGACACCCAAATATTATGTTCCCCTTGCTAAAATATAAAGGCAGCTACAGTATACATGTTTATGTACTGTACACCAGATGAATAATGTTTTAAAAGCATGGTAATACGACAACATATTGTTTCTGAAACTAAATAATTGTCTTGTATTTGTTGTTTTACTGAACCCAGAAGAGATTAAAATGTCAAATAAAAAATATTTAAAGTATTTTTCTATTTTTGTTGTACAATGTTTTAGTTTCTCTACCCTATATTACAATATTACAGTAATATTTGTGAAATTTGAATATTTATATAATAATTATTTTATGTTATTTGTATACACTGTATATAATATTTTAATTATATATATATATATTTGCATTTTCATGCATATCAACAGGTTATAACAAGCAAAAAATTACATAATATATATATTTTTCCTTTTTGAGCATATAGTTTTACTAAAAATGTATGTCATTTTTCTGTATGTGGACAGTGGGAGTATGTTGCGAAATTTTAAGTAATACCAAGCTAAATATTTTATTCATCAAATTCTTTATTATGTGCCCTGGCGTGTTGGTTATTCATGTTTTTGAGACGTTACAGACATTACAGATGATTTTCTGTAAAGTTGAATAAATAATTCTTCTTTAAACTATTGGCCAGCATCATCCAATCACTGCCAAGCATGTTAAAATAAGAGTGAACGCACTTAACTGCATAGAGAGCTATAGGATGCTCCCTTGCTCCCTATTTAGTGCGTGACTTAACCTCCAGTGTGCGGTCTGTCTGCACTGGTCTCAGAACAGTTATAGGAGAGCTATAGGATGCTCCCTTGCTCCCTATTTAGTGCGTGACTTAACCTCCAGTGTGCGGTCTGTCTGCACTGGTCTCAGAACAGTTATAGGAGAGCTATAGGATGCTCCCTTGCTCCCTATTTAGTGCGTGACTTAACCTCCAGTGTGCGGTCTGTCTGCACTGGTCTCAGAACAGTTATAGGAGAGCTATAGGATGCTCCCTTGCTCCCTATTTAGTGCGTGACTTAACCTCCAGTGTGCGGTCTGTCTGCACTGGTCTCAGAACAGTTATAGGAGAGCTATAGGATGCTCCCTTGCTCCCTATTTAGTGCATGACTTAACCTCCAGTGTGCTGTCTGTCTGCACTGGTCTCAGAACAGTTATAGAGAGCTATAGGATGCTCCCTTGCTCCCTATTTAGTGCATGACTTAATCTCCAGTGTGCTGTCTGTCTGCACTGGTCTCAGAACAGTTATAGGAGAGATATAGGATGCTCCCTTGCTCCCTATTTAGTGCATGACTTAATCTCCAGTCTGCTGTTTGTCTGCACTGGTCTCAGAACAGTTATAGAGAGCTATAGGATGCTCCCTTGCTCCCTATTTAGTGCATTACTTAACCTCCAGTGTGCTGTCTGTCTGCACTGGTCTCAGAACAGTTATAGGAGAGCTATAGGATGCTCCCTTGCTCCCTATTTAGTGCATGACTTAACCTCCAGTGTGCTGTCTGTCTGCACTGGTCTCAGAACAGTTATAGGAGAGCTATAGGATGCTCCCTTGCTCCCTATTTAGTGCATTACTTAACCTCCAGTGTGCTGTCTGTCTGCACTGGTCTCAGAACAGTTATAGGAGAGCTATAGGATGCTCCCTTGCTCCCTATTTAGTGCATGACTTAACCTCCAGTGTGCTGTCTGTCTGCACTGGTCTCAGAACAGTTATAGGAGAGCTATAGGATGCTCCCTTGCTCCCTATTTAGTGCATGACTTAACCTCCAGTGTGCTGTCTGTCTGCACTGGTCTCAGAACAGTTATAGGAGAGCTATAGGATGCTCCCTTGCTCCCTATTTAGTGCATGACTTAACCTCCAGTCTGCTGTTTGTCTGCACTGGTCTCAGAACAGTTATAGGAGAGCTATAGGATGCTCCCTTGCTCCCTATTTAGTGCATGACTTAACCTCCAGTCTGCTGTTTGTCTGCACTGGTCTCAGAACAGTTATAGGAGAGCTATAGGATGCTCCCTTGCTCCCTATTTAGTGCATGACTTAATCTCCAGTGTGCTGTCTGTCTGCACTGGTCTCAGAACAGTTATAGGAGAGCTATAGGATGCTCCATTGCTCCCTATTTAGTGCATGACTTAACCTCCAGTGTGCTGTCTGTCTGCGCTGATCTCAGAACAGTTTACCTGTTCACAATGCATCTTATTTTCATCATAACTGCAATGTGGAAATGCACAGTAAATATATAGGAATGCATTTACTAATCTTAATTAATAGAATGAATATTATTTTACAGAGATAACAAAATATAACTATAACAAAATGTATATTAAATTGAAGCGAATTGACCCACTGATGTGTTAGTTAAAAAAATACATGTTTTTCAACTTTTTAGGGAACACGGTCCTAATTTCAGCATACAGTTGAAGTGTACATACACTTAGGTTGAAGTCATTAAAACTCTTTTTTTTTTTTTTTTTTTTTTTTTATTTTTTTTTTTTACCAATGCACAGATTTACTATTAGAAAACTATAGTTTTGACAAGTTGTTTAAGACATCTACCATAAAAAAGCCAGAATACAGTTTGTAAGTGCACATGGGGACAAAGATCTTACTTTTTGGAGAAATGTCCTCTGATCTAATGCCCATCGTTATGTTTGGAGGAAAAAGGGTGAAGTTTGCAAGGCGAAGAACACCATCCCAACCGTGAATCATGGGGGTGCAGCATCATGTTGTGGGGGTGTTTGCTGCAGGAGGGACTGGTACACTTCACAAAATAGATGACATCAAGAGGACGGAAAATTACGTGGATATATTGAAGCAACAACTCAAGACATCAGCCAGGAAGTTAAAGCTCGATCGCAAATGGGTCTTCCAAATGGACAATGACCCCAAGCATACCTCCAAAGTTGTGGCAAAATGGTTTAAGCACAACAAAGTCAAGATATTGGAGTGGCATCACAAAGCCCTGACCTCAATTGGAAAAAGTGTGTACGAGCAAGTAGGCCTACAAACCTAACTCAGTTACACCAGTTCTGTCTGGAGGAATGGGCCAGAAGTTTAACCCTTAAATGACAGAGTAGAGACTTGCAAACATCAACTCTTTTTCTCTGAATATTTCTCTCTCATGCAGTTCTGGCTTAGTCAGAGCATTTCCAAATATCTGTTCATTGTATCTGTGTGTGGCAGCAATGTGGGAGTGACTGATAGAAGATGAGTGAGTCAGGAGAGAAACTAATACCTTCATTCTCATTATCTTGCCTTTGTGTGTGTGTTACATGCGTGTATTAGAGAGAGAAATGGCTGCTGCGTTGCGAGCTCCGACACAGCACTGCAGTTTATTGTTTGTTTTGTTTACAGTTTTTTTTTTTTTTTTTTTGTCTTGGATGTTGTCTGCCTTAATGTATAGGACAGACAAACGCTTTTGGACATTGGTTCAGCAATTACACACCGAAAACTGATGCCGACCCGCTGTTTACAAACATGCCAGCGGAGCCCTTTGTCAGGGCTGCCCGGCCGTGGAAACGCAGAAGGATAAGGGGAAAAAGAGCCAGCGTTCTCATCAGAGTAAGACTTTGCACAAATCAACCCCGCTACCCAGTATACTACTGGCAAATGTTCAGTCTCTGGACAACAAGCACTGCGAGCTGAGAGCGCGGATCTCCTTCCAACGAGAGACGAGAGATTGCTGCGTTATCTGTCTTACGGAAACATGGATGTCTGCGGAGATTCCAGACTCGGCCATCAAACCCGCCGGGTTCTCCGTGCACCGAGCGGACAGAGCGAAAGACCTCTCAGGTAAAAGCAGAGGTGGTGGTGTATGTTTTGATCAACAAATCATGGTGTGATCAGAGGAACGTACATTCAAGTCTTTCTGCTCTCCTGATCTGGAATTTCTCATGCTTTGGTGTCGACCATCTGGCTACCGAGGGAATTCACAGCGGTCATTATCACAGCTGTGTACATCCCCCCACAAGCCGACACAGACCGGGCACTCAAGGAACTGTATGGGAGTATAAATGAGCAGGAAACTGCACACCCTGAGTGAGGCCGTGTTCATTGTTACTGGGGACTTTTAAAGCCAATTTTAAAACAATAGCACCATAATACCACCAACACATCAGCTTCAACACACGAGGGGACTTTCAGGCAGAAACTGAAACAGGAAGCACCCACCCTCAGAACGATCCAGTGCTGGTCGGACCAATCAGACTCTATGCTACAGACTGTTTTGATCACACGGACTGGGAGATGTTCCGGTCCGCCTCCGATGACAACATCAAGGTTTACGCTGATAGCGTAACGTGTTTCAGGAAGTGCGTAGAGAACGTTGTGCCAACCAAAAAAATACAGATCTACCCCAACCAGAAACCATGGGTTAACAGCGATGTTCACGTGGCACTTAATGCACGGACCTCCGCTTTTAATTCCGGGAATGCGGAGGAGCATAAACATGCCAGTTATGCCCTCCGTAACACTATCAGTGCAGCCAAACTCCAGTACAGACACAAAATTGAAGGACAGTTCAGGGAATTAACACCATCACGGATTACAAAGGGAATAAAAGCTCCGCCGTGAACACTGCTGCCTCTCTCCCGGACGAGCTTAATACATTTTATGCTCGTTTCGAGGAAAATAACACCGCCCTCACAAAGAGAGCACTCGCGGCTGCCGCTACAGAGGTTGGTTCACTCTCCGTCTCGGTTGCGGATGTAACCCGATCCTTCCGACGAGTGAACATCCGTAAAGCCGCAGGTCCAGACGGCATTACGGGCTGCGTCATCAGAGTGTGCGCGAACCAACTGGCTGGTGTTTTTACGGACATTTCAACCTGTCCCTCTCCCTGTCTGTAGTCCCCACATGCTTCAACATCTCCTCATCACTGACCCTCAACACTGGAGCCCCGCAGGGCTGTGTTCTCAGCCCACTCCTGTATTCCCTTTACACACATGACTGTGTGGCGACACATAGCTCCAGTGCCATCATTAAGTTTGCTGACGATACGACGGTTGTAGGTCTGATCACTGACAATGATGAAACAGCCTACAGAGAGGAGGTGCACACTCTGATGCGCTGGTGTCAGGAGCACAACCTCTCCCTCAACGTCAGTAAAACCAAGGAGCTTGTGGTGGTCTTCAGGAAGAAAGACAGAGAACACAGCCCCATCACCATTAATGGAGCACCGGTGGAGAGAGTCAGCAGCTTCAAGTTCCTCGGTGTCCACATTACTGAGGAACTCACATGGTCCGTCCACACTGAGGCCGTTGTGAAGAAGGCTCACCAGCGCCTCTTCTTCCTGAGACGGCTGAGGAAGTTTGGAATGAACCACCACATCCTCACACGGTTCTACACCAGTACTGTAGAGAGCATCCTGACTGGCTGCATCACCGCCTGGTACGGCAATAGCACTGCCCACAACCGCAAAGGGTGGTGCAAACTGCCAGAAACATCATCGGAGGTGAGCTTCCCTCCCTCCAGGATATATATAACAGACGGTGTGTGAATAAAGCTCGGAGGATCATCAGAGACTCCAGCCACCCGAGTCATGGGCTGCTTTCACTGCTTCCATCAGGCAGGCGGTATCGCAGCATCAGGACCCGCACCACCCGACTACATGACAGCTTCTTCCCCCAAGCAATAAGACTTTTGAACACTTAATCTCTCACGATCAACAATCAGCACTGCACTTTATTAATCATTATCTCACACTGGACTGTCAGTATATTCTCCACAATATAACAACTGCTTTTTAAAAAAAATTTTTATTGTATGTGTATTCTATATTGTGTGTATTGTTTACTGTACATTGTATATTAGTATTGTGTTGTGTTGTGTAAGTATATGTACATTTGATATGTAAATTGTGTTGTGTAAATATGTTGTTTATTGTAATTGGTATATGTCTCGTCACTGTCATGACTGCAATGTTGCTCGGAACTGCACACAAGACTTTCACCTACTGTTGCACTCGTGTATATGGTCACGTGACAATAAAAGTGATTTGATTTGAAAGTGCAGGATTGTGCATGGTTTCACATCTACAGAGTGGATTTGTGTTTGTGCTGCTTATTTTAAGGAAACACACACATGTGTGGGTTCAGATGGTCCCTTAGCGGCTGAAGCGTGGTTATTGTATGTCAAATGATGTGTGAAGATGATCCCAAGAGTAACAGTACACCCATGTGTGTGTGTGTGTGTGTGTGTGTGTGTGTGTGTGTGTGTGTGTGTGTGTGTGTGTGGAGAAACATGTGCATGCGATATCTCATGGGGGTAGGCTTGGGCAGTAATCAGAGCCCAGTGTGTTTAAAGTTTTACACCATTTTACACCATATGCAGTGCATACATGAATTGCCTTCTCTGCTGTGGAGACATGGAGTACTACTTTACAATTTAGACAAAGATGGCACTGTAATCTGGCTGAAGACCAGATAGGCTAGCCGAAAACCAGCTTGGTCATGCTGAAGACCAGATAGACTAGCTGAAGTCCAGTTTGGCCAGGCCAAAGACCAGAAGGACCAGTTGAAGAACAGCTTGGCCAGGCTGAAGACCAGTTAGACCAGCTGAAGTCCAGTTTGGCCAGGCTGAAGATCAGCAAGACCTGCTGAGGAACAGCTTGACCAGGCTGGAAGACCAGTAAGAAATAGCCAAAGACCAGCTAGGCCAGGCTGAAGAGCAAATATACTAGCTCAAGACCAGCTTGACCATGCTGAAGACATAAATTTTATGTAATTAATTAAGTATATTTAATGTGAAAGAGTGCATGGTGCCACTCTCAGCCAGAATAATCACACAAAAGGACGCGTGAAAACTGATGCACGGTATCAAATATACAGAATGTATGATAGTACTAACTGTAGGGAGCATCAATATTAAGACAAAGCCAAATCCCAGACATTTAGAGGCAATTTTGAAATCCCAGCCAGACACTTTTTTCAGGACTGAAAAAGTGGACAAGCCTGGCTAAAAGAGGACGTATGTTCACCCTATGCTACGTATTTTTTTTTGTTTGTTTGCTTGTTTTTCATTGCATCACAAATACCATGGACTCAACCGGACTCGGCAAAAAATCCCAAGTCCGAAAGGCTCGAATCTGAGTCAAGTCTGAGTAAAAATGCATCCGAGTTCGTGACAAGTCCAAGTTCATTAAAATTGGACTCGTGACTCAGACTCCAACTGCCGAAGGCCAGATCAACCAGGCTGGGAGACCCGTTTGACCAGCCGAAGACCTGCTTGACCAGGCTGAAGAGC
Organism: Moxostoma hubbsi; assembly: GCA_032164185.1. Lineage (NCBI taxonomy): Eukaryota > Metazoa > Chordata > Actinopteri > Cypriniformes > Catostomidae > Moxostoma > Moxostoma hubbsi. Next base: position 2,334,767 of record JAVLUX010000027.1, on the reverse strand, counting down.
ATCTAAACCAGCTGAAGACCAGCTTGGCCAGACTGAAGACCTGATAGACCACCCAAAGTCCAGCTTGGACGGGCTGAATACCAGATGGACCTGCTTAAGACCAGCTTGAACAAGTTTAAGACCAGATAGACCAGCTGAAGGCCAGCTTAACCAGGCTGAAGACCAGCTTGGCCAGGCTGGGAGACCAGCCATACCAGTCAAAGACCAGCTTGGCTAAGCTGAAGACCAGAAAGGCCAGCCGAAGGCCAGTTTGGCCATGTTGTGAGACCAGCTAGACCACCCGAGGACAAGCTGAAGACAATATAGATAAACTGACGACTGCTTAGCCATGCTGAAGACAAGATAGAACAGCTAGGCCATGCTGAAGACCAGCTAGACCAGCTGAAGACCTGCTTAGCCAGGCTGAAGACCAGCTAGACCAAGATGGCCAGGATGAAGATCAGATAGACCATACAAAATCCAACTTGGCCTGGCTGAAGACCACATAGACCAGCTGATGACCAGTTTGGCCTGGCTGAAGACCAGATAGACCAGCCGAAGACCAGCTTGGCCATGCTGAAGACAAGATAGAACAGCTAGGCCATGCTGAAGACCATCTAGACCAGCTGAAGACCTGCTTGGCCAGGCTGAAGACCAGCTAGACCAAGATGGTCAGGATGAAAACCAGATAGACCATACAAAACCCAACTTGGCCTGGCTGAAGACCACATAGACCAGCTGAAGACCAGCTTGGCCTGGCTGAAGACCAGATAGACCAGCCGAAGACCAGCGCGGCCAGGCTGTAGACCAGGCAGACCAACTGAAGACCAGCTTGGTCATGGGCTAAAGACCTGATTGACCAGCCAAACAAAAGCTAGGTCAAGCTGAAAACCAGATTGACCACCTGAAGAGACCACCGTAGGCTACTTTTACGTTTTTTATTTGTTTATTTATTTTCCTCAGCAGGCTAGAGTTAAATTGGCTCTTTGCACCCAATCAAACCACAATGCAAGTTTTTACAAATCAGTAGCTTTTTATCAGTGGCTTTAATTCAAATGTATTTTCCCACTGAGCATTTCACGCAGCTCGTCTAACTCACAAGTATTAGTATGAGTAGTTTACCTGAGCTTAGAAATAAAAGAATGGGACACAATTCTGACCCAAGCACTTCACAAGACCATTACTTTTACAAGAGCTTGAATGCTTCTGAAATCAAGCTTTTATTAAACCAAGAGCAAATGTACAAATGGGCTCTGCTGAACAAGGTCATTGTGAATAAATGGATTTCCTGTTACTGTTATAGAAAGTGTCAATGGATGGCTTGTTTCTACAAGTTTTATCAGACTTCCTGTTGTCATCACAGGTTTTACTGTGTTCTTTCTGATACACTTGGAGTTAGATGATTGTTTTGAAGCTCACTATTTCTCTCGTAGTTACAGAAATCATGGTTATCGGAATTGGGGATACAGGACCATCAGCATACTGAGCATGTTCTTCAGCTCTGACGTCACACTGACAGCCACAACGGCACATAATGACACTTCTCTCCTCATATCTGCCCTCTATTAACTATTAAAACTCAGCTAATCATTCATCTGTCTTGCTGCTTATTAAGTCAAATATTTATTAGGCCCAATGAGGAAATCCATATTTCAGATAAGACTTCTGGTCATCTTTTCTACTGTGTTTTAAATATTCATGTTATTACACATGACAAGCTGACATGTGACGTGAAATCAGTGATTGCCTTTCTGGGGAGACTTTCTTTCCAACTTTTGAAGAATCTCCCTGGATCTCTTCCTGTGTGCGCTCTTGAAAATAAAGGTTCTTCATTCGTTCTTTGCAGCACCTTGGGTCTAGCCAAGAGCCATTATTTTGCTGTGTAGGGTTCTTCGTTTTCTATATGGTTCTTTGTAGATAGTTAAATGTTCATCAGGTGTTGATTTCTCTACACTTTTTAAAGCTTTTGCATTCGCTAAAGCTGAAGTGTGTCATTTCTGCACCACTTGCATGTCCAAATGAAAATTGAAATAATAATGATTTGTTTTAAACAGGTTCCTAAATTCTGTCAAGCAGATAGTCCCGCCCCAAACCTATGCTATTGTTGAACCATATATCGCTAGGTTGAGCTGGTCGGGACACTCAAACAGAGTAATGTTTCGATAAAGCTAGAGACTCACAGTGTTTACACTTTACATAGAAATCGATCTTAAATTATGTTACTTCATTTTCACTCCGGGATAGATGCACACATTTTAACAAAGAAAAAATTACAAACTTCATGTATGTTCAAATGTTCACTGGTACATAGAAGGTTTTCTAATAAACTAGAGGAGAAGGGGCTGTTCACACTGAATGTGTAGGTCCTACTTAGTAGGTCCTCGTGGTGGTGCGGTTACTCACCTCAATCCGGGTGGCGAAGGACAAGTCTCAGATGCCTCCGCTCCCGAGACCGTCAATCGGCGCATCAGATCACGTGACTCGTTGTGCATGTTGTTGTGCAATCCGAGTGGTGGAGGACAAGTCTCAGTCGCCTCCACTTCTGAGACTGTCAATCAGCGCATCTGATCACGTGACTCGTTGTGCATGACACCGCGGAGACTCACAGCATGTGGAGACTCATGCTACTCTCCACGATCCACACACAACTCACCACACGCCCCATTGAGAGAACCACTAATCACCACCACGAGGAGGTTACCCCATGTGACTCTACCCTCCCTAGCAACCGGCCCAATTTGGTTGCTTAGGAGACCTGGCTGGAGTCACTCAGCACACCCTGGATTCAAACCCACGACTCCAGGTGTACCCAACCCCCCCGAATCAGTTTTTTGCATCCTATATTTCAATAGTTTTTCTATGTGAACTTGTGCTAGCTATACGGACGTCTTTGAACATTGCACTGCATCTTGCTGTTCCAGTGTCTAATGCAGGAGTGATGCATTTTTCAGAAGCTGTGTTAAGTTAAAAAGAACTTTAAAAACACTGCAAGCTGGTCACTTATCTCCACGCTCCCAGACCAACCGGCAGATCAACAAGAGCCACAGCGAATTATGTTGTTTTCTTGTGTTAATTCGTTTATGTCATTAGTCTAATGCATCAACCTGTAGGGGTAACCTGTCCTTTTCATTTGAGAACTCTGTGGGTTTTGTTTGTTGTTTTGGACCTTTTGGTTACCCTGAAGCCAAAAGAGAAGCATCGCTGCTTTAGCTTTTAAGAAATGACTTTTGTTAATAAATAACAACAGCATCTACTCCTCGTTGTCGCATATTTTTGGTCTGGCGGTTGCCTGAAACCTCTTCTTATTATATTACTCCCTCACCCCCTAGACGAGGGATCGTAATAATGCAATACGTATGTTTCAGGCAGTAATAAGGAAAAACGTGACAAAAAGCCACTCTTGTTTAATATATTTGTGTGTGTCTGTGGGAAATTCATACACTAGCACTCGCTGCAGTTTGGCTTCTGAGTGAAACAGGATTGGGGTGTGTGCATTCTACTAATCGAGACCTTTCCAAGAGATAGAGAGATAAAAACAGTGGGTGATTAGAGGTCTGACGAGGCTTTATTGCTGAGTTGAAGTAGAGACCACACATTGCAGTGTTCCTCCGAGCAATGGAGCATGGGAACTGCCTCTGTCTCTATAGTACCTCAGAGGAGAACTGAGGTACCACCCGGGTATCCTCAGACGAACACAATGCCAACAGCTTCTCACATACTGCGTCCCCTCCTGCCATTCCCAAATCATTGCACACAACCGGCACAAACAGCTGCGAACTCCAATGGCCAGATTAGGCGGATTCATACACGGGACTCTCCATGCACACACTTGAAGAGGCCTGGGATAAACTCACACAAACGGATGAACGTGTCACATAGTGAGAAACTTTACTCTCTAGTACACTCTCTAGTACAGATGGATGATTCAACACCGTTCTCTTTCAGCACAGAGCGGGACCACAGACCAGGGACATTTTTTGGCAAAATGACATTACATGGTCCCTTACATGTATCACTGTGATCCATGAGGTGAAATGTCCACTAGGTGGTGCTAAAGGTGAGTTAAATGTTCTCCCTAACAGATGAGGATTTTTAAGGTTTTAAATCAACAAAACCGACCTCACCGATAGTGTTGTGAGATGAAAAACACAACCATGTCATTTTATGCTGCTTCTATGACACTTTTGGATCACATGTGTTCTCTTCAGGACTCGTACCCGCTCCTTTACATCACAGGTGCAACACTCTATCAGTTGAGCTACCTCGTAATGTGATCATACTGGAAAAAGTACAGTTAAAAGTTTTTTTTTACTGTATTTTCGATTATACTGAAAATCACTATTATGAATCAGCCCCCAACTGTAGTCTCCCATCATGTTCTCCCTATACTGTCCTTGGTAGCGGCGTTCAAAGTCCAGTATATCCTGATGGAAGCACTCGCCTTGCTCCTCTGAGTACGCTCCCATATTCTCCTTGAATTTCTCAAGATGAGCATCAAGGATATGGACTTTGAGGGACGTCCTACAGCCCATTGTGCCGAAGTTCTTCATCAGGGTCTCAACAAGCTCCACTCAGTTTTCGGCCTTGTGATTGTCCAGGAAGCCCCGAACCACCGCGACAAATCTGTTCCAAGCCGCTTTCTCCTTACTAGTGAGCTTCTTGGGGAATTCATTGCACTGCCGGATCTTCTTTATCTGTGGTCCGACGAAGACACTGGCTTTGACCTTTGACCTCAGACAGCTTAGGGAAGAAGTCTTGAAGGTACTTGAAGGCTGCCGACTCCTCATC
>JAVLUX010000027.1:2317500-2325000 GCA_032164185.1 Moxostoma hubbsi | reverse complement strand
AAGAGGAAGAGGAAGAGGCTAATGTTTATAGATGCTCTCTGACAGGGTCACATGCATCTGATCTCAGCAAAAGCACTGAGATTTAGACATTTTTAGACAAAGACATTTTAAGAAACATAAAAAAGATCCTGATTTTGAGCTCATGCATGCAGGATTATTTTTTATGCCCAATATTCTTCATAATGGAAATGATTTGGACAAATTGCTTGGATTTACTATTCATAGAGCAGATTTAACTGCAGTGTGTGTGCATGTAAATATATCAGCGTCGCTTTGTCTTTTGGCCCATTTAAAATAAGATGAAATAGATACACAAATCCTTCTCTTCTCTTCTTATTTTCATTTTCCCCCTGTTTAAGTAGGACATCAAAATGTAATAACTTACTCCAACTCTGAAACAAGCCTGATCTCCTGAACATCATGTGACCATGGCAACATTTTTGCAAAGATAAATTACGTGCTTCAGTACACGTTTTGCTGCAGTTTCCCAGTGAAATGTCCAGCAGGGGGCTCCAAAAGCGAGTGAAATGGTGTCGTAATCCCACGAGGTTTTAAAGTGAATTTGGAGGATTAAATGAGTAATACGTCATCAAAGGAGGAAGCCGGAGCCCGTTTCCACAGTCCAGGTGAGTCACTCTTTTTTAAAATAAAACCGGCTTCATGCCAAACAAAAGACAGCTTTTTAGCAAAACACTCTCCGAACACACACACGTCTCTGGTGTGTAACTCTCTCTGCCTCTCTCTCTGTCCTGGACCTGTTTTTATCTCCCCCGTCTCTCACCGTCAACAGAAAAACAGTTTTTAGGAGCAACTCATCTCAGGTGGAACTCCTCACTGCTTTCTCTCTCGACCACGCCCTCACCTCCGCACTCCCGAACATAAAACCTGCACCTAAACCTGACAAACAGTGTTCTATAATCAAATGAAAGGTGAACAAAACAGACCTCCTTACCCAGGGCTGGACAGGGAAGAGAAATCGTCCCGGGATTTCACATGGCAACTGGACTGGTGGTGTTGAACCAAAAGGTTCGGTGTCCTTTTCTGCATATTGCGGTGCCGTTTTGTGGTCCATTCCACATAACGCAGCGGCTCATTTTAGCTAATCACGGCCCATTCGGCCCATTTCTCGGCCGGCCCACTCGGTTCTCCCGATGGTCAGTCCGTCCCTGACCGCCCCCAAAGTGTGTCGGGCACCGGGATAATGCCCGGAATGCCAGATTACCAGTCTAGCCCTGTCCTTACCCTAAACCTAACCGATAGTGTCCAAAAACAACTGGTAATCAGGCATACCGGGCATTTTCCCGGTGGGCCGATTCACTTTGGGGCCGATCGGGGCGGACTGTCCATAGGGAGAACCGAGCGGGCCGGTGGGTTGGCCGCGAAGAGTGCCGAATGGGCCGCGATACGCTTAAATGAGCCGCCGCGTTATGCGGTTAACCGGTTTTGGGCTGGTTGCCATGTAACATCCCGGGCCGATTTATCTTTCCAGTCCAGCCCTGATGCTCATTAGTCTTAACTGGCTCATGACTTATTTGAATGGCATTCATTTTCACTGTTAAATCCTGTGATTTGTGAAGGTGAAACATTGGCCAAGTGTAACATCAAAGGTAGGCAATCTTTCCATTCAGTCCGTCACCTTGGTGAACAATTTCCAGGACCACAGGAGTGACAGGACACTAAATAAACTGTTTACTTTTATTCTGCAAAGCAAGTTTTGTTAAGAGTCGTGATTGTGTGTACCATTACTCTTAAAATCAATGCTCTGTCTTTTCCTCCACGGTCCGTCCCCGTAATTTGTTTTCATGGTTGTTTAATTTTCACCAGCTCAATGTTCACCTTTCCTGAACTCCTCTTTGCCCCGTTCTGATGAGACACGAGCCAGCTTACTGGCGTGAAGCCGAAGTAATGTGATTCTGTTTTTAATGAACTAATCAGAGCGTGAGCTGGAGAGGTTCAGTTTCAGTCCTGCAGGAGAAACAAAACACTTGCACCGTTGCACTGTGGTCCTCAAAACACCTTTCAGACACACTGATGCCAGACTGGAAATTCGGCAGGGGTGTTGGTGATTAAGAAAGGGTGCGACATTAGCTTACTTATAACATGACTCTCTGGAATACTTCACCCTGATTGGTCAATTCTGTGGTGGGGTTAGGGTTACGTTTAACATAATACAATCATTTCAATAATATCAATATTTCATGTACAATAATTTGCTTTATTTTTGTTAGGTTTTTAGAAATTCACCTGTGTAAACATACAGTGACCATGTTTACCATGTACAGTGTCACTCAAACACAAAAAAACCCTCGGGGAAACAGAAGGGACATTCAAATAATACAAATAAAAAAGAAAACATTAACAAAGCAACATAAAACATCCTAATGTACATAAAAAAGAAGAAATATACAGTACATATTTCAATAAAATATAATCAGATATGATGGGTCACGGAGGATTTTGGGAATGCTGAAATATATATTTTTAAACGGTAATTTTAACAATCATTTATACAAGGGTCTGGGTATCTCAGCGAGTATTGACGCTGACTAGCACCACTGGAGTCACGAGTTTGAATCCAGCGCATGTTGAGTGACTCCAGTTAGGTCTCCTTAGCAACCAAATTGGCCCGGTTGCTAGGGAGGGTAGAGTCACATGGGGTAACCAAATTGGGCCGGTTGCTAGGGAGGGTAGAGTCACATGGGGCAACCAAATTGGCCCGGTTGCTAGGGAGGGTAGAGTCACATGGGGTAACAAAATTGGCCCGGTTGCTAGGGAGGGTAGTCACATGGGGTAACCAAATTGGCCCGGTTGCTAGGGAGGGTAGAGTCACATGGGGTAACCAAATTGGCCCGGTTGCTAGGGAGGGTAGAGTCACATGGGGTAACCAAATTGTCCCGGTTGCTAGGGAGGGTAGAGTCACATGGGGTAACTAAATTGTCCCGGTTGCTAGGGAGGGTAGAGTCACATTGGGTAACCAAATTGGCCTGGTTGCTAGGGAGGGTAGAGTCACATGGGGTAACCAAATTGTCCCGGTTGCTAGGGAGGGTAGAGTCACATGGGGTAACCTCCTCGTGGTGGTGATTAGTGGTTCTCTCAATGGGGCGTGTGGTGAGTTGTGTGTGGATCGTGGAGAGTAGCATGAGTCTCCACATGCTGTGAGTCTCCGCGGTGTCATGCACAACGAGTCACGTGATCAGATGCGCCGCTTGACGGTCTCAGAAGCGGAGGCAACTGACACTTGTCCTCCACCACCCGGATTGAGGTGAGTAACCACGCCACCATGAGGACCTGCTAAGTAGTGGGAATTGGGCGTTCCAGTTTGGGAGAAAAAGGGAAAAATATAAAAACAAACAACAACAAGAACAAAAATCATATATATGAGGTTTTTAATGGCAGATACTGATATCCATACAGCAAACGCCACTTGTTACTTTAAATTGATAAAATTCTGGCTGAACATCAAATGAAATGATGACTTGAAGTGTGCATATTGCTCTTGTTTTGTGTCCACACATTATTCTTGACCTGGGCAACCCGGCTGTTTTAATGCGGCCTCACATTAATTCATTAGCGGGACTAATCCAAGCCTGTGATGTGCTAAACAGGAGCGTCCCTCATCTGGACAATAATTAATACAGACACTTACCTTCTGCAAACAAATTCTGTTGTCTGTTTCCTGTTTTCCTGCATTCAAATAGGCCCTTGAGGGGCGGGTTTGTCTCTGCGTGTAGCCGGGATGCTAATGTTGTTGTCCCGATATGTGCCTTGTATTTTGGTTTAGAAGAGTAGCCACTCGAGTGAAATAAATAGCGCTGTTTTCGCTGGCTGATGATGTGGACACAGACAGACAGAGCTGTTCTGCAGGTGTGGGACTCTAAAGGTGTCCTGAATAGCAGCAATTGAGGTGATATTAGCGTTATGAGGTTCTGTTGTTTTGGTTTTGCATTATCTCTGTCCACACCAAAGCATGTTATTACCACAAAACAACATCTGATGCACCTCCGTGTCCAGCACTTTGGTCATCCCATGCACAGATCTGTTTAATGTATTCCAGCTTTTCCCCTAAAAGAGACGGTTTGATCATTTTCAGACTGCAAATTACGATTTTGCACGATGAGTAATTTTCTGAAGAGTGTTTTTGTGAGATGTACCGCGTGTACCTTTACATTCTCGCCTGGTGCTTTACCACATCAAATTACACAATAGTAAGGGTGTATATGTGATGCAGGTGACAGATATCTGTCATTGTTCCTTTTCAGTTTTATTTTAGTCAACGTTTCCTTTACATTTAGGCATTATATAATCATGCCTGGTGCATTATTTTAAGCCAGTTTTACTGAATAAAATGGCTTGTAAATATGTGCAAAACAACAAACACACGTATCAAACTGTAACAGACCAAACTTTAAGCACATATGAGATATATAAAACCACCATACGAGTCTATTGGCTTGACATATCCTTTATGAGCGAGCTGATTGGCTGACAGATAACAAGCTCAAAGTACCTATCAGCTTGCATCATCTAGAGTTTCCTGCCTTTCGTGTATTCATTTAGGGCAAGACAAAAATAATGAATAGCATTTTTTTTTCAAAGCAATTATACTTAATAAGGTGGAGGGCGGGGCTAGGCCGGATTGGGCACCGGGCGCTCGATGTTCCAGCTGGCCCCGCCCTCCTCCGCTCTACAAGTATTTTTTCTTGCATTGCTAGTTTCCAAAATAAAATGATTTTTTAGCAGTGTATGGTGTGCATCAGGGCTGGACTGGGAAGAGGAATCGGCCCGGGATTTAACATGGCAACTGGCCCAAATGTCCGATGTCATTTTCTGCATAGCGCGGCACTGTTTTATGGTCTGTCCTGCGTAACGCGGCGGCTCATTTTAGCTTACCGCGGACCATTCGGCACGTTTCACGGGCAACACACAGGACCGCTCGGTTCTCCCGATGGCCAGTTCGCCCCTGATCGGCCCCAACGAACATCGGCCCACCGGGAAAATGCCCGGTATGCCAGATAACCAATCCAGCCCTGGTGTGCATATAAACGCGCACAATGAGTTTGAAGTCAACATGAGACACTGTTTGTGATCTAATTTGTGTTGGTAATGTGACATACAGAATTTAAGTGAAACAGGATATCCTGTAAGGGTCCATTTAATTTCACGTTGACTCTACACACTTTATCGCAGATCGAATACAGTGTACTGTGAGTACTTGACAGTGTCATTCCACTTATACCGAAGCCAACGACTCCGTGTACCACGTTTGACTTTGGCTCTTGAGTTGTAGGTCTGCAGGTTTTCTTCTGTCATTAGACGATGAGAACGTGTGCAGAAGCACCTCAGGCGGTTGCAGCGTGGGTCTGTGTTTTTCACAGTCATTAGAGAAAGCAGCCTGGCCTTGGCCGTGTCACACTCTTCCCTGCTAATCTAAATGGGATCTGCTGTGGAGGTGATGCTGAAGGAGAACATCTCGATTGATTGATCACTGATATCTCAAAACTCCATTAAAAAAGCACGTTCAGACACAAATAACTCCTGCTGGAAACAGCAGCAGATCTGGTGCTATCTGGATGCACCATAAGAGTTTTTATTATTACTGTAACTTACTTAAACTTCTGATTCTGGTCAAAGTTTGTACCAGCACTCCAAAAAAAAACATGCATCTGTTTTAACACAAAAGATGTGCCCCTTTAATGGTCTAGTGAGGATGTGAAACTGAACTTGTGAGCGGGGCATGGATTCATCCGACTGGTCTGGCGGCTGATCGGGGCATCGGGCTGATAAGGAATCCTGCTTTCCTCAGTAAAAACTGTGGGACAGGTGAGTTATAGGATGGGTCTCACTCTATTAATTGCTTTTCTTTGTGGTGCCATCCTTTAAAGAGCATGCGGCATTTGCAGCCCATTTTACTTCCTTTATCAGGTATTTCTGAGTTAAACAGGATGTTCAAGGAGAAAATAACTTGATTTTATCCATTAGGGATTGACAGAATCACAAACAGTGTGTGGTTGGTTGCAGAATGGAGTTAAAAATGAAGGGGAATTGCTGGACGGGGCAGATAATGTAAACATTGATTCATTGTGCAAATTAAGAATATTAGCATGTATTAATAAGGTAAATAGTGCTATTTTGATTTCATTTGGACTGATAACAGCATAGTTTGTCACAAATGTTGTGTGATATTTTACGGAGCCCTTCATAAGAGAGGGATATTTATATATATATATATATATTTATATTTTTCTGAACTAGTTTTGCGTGCCAATAAGTTTTGCATCCCCTTGCAATAAATGAATCATGGTTTTGATATAATAATATTGTAGTAATCTGAACTGTAGTAACCATGTTGCTTTTTTTCCCACCTTTTTTGCTGAAAACCATTTGGGTGCATTTAACCATGGTTTTAACCCTGCAGTAACTATGATTTTGGTAACCACAGTTTTTGGCGGGAAACCATTGTTTTACTATGGCGATATTGTTGTAACCATAACTGTGGTGGCCATGGTTTTATTTTATTTATTTATTTAATTTAATTTAATTACATTTTATATTCTTTTGTATTATATTTATTAATTTATTAATTCTTTTTATTAATTAATTAATTAATTAATTTTATTTATTAATTTATTTATTTATTTGTAGTTATTTATTTATTTATTTTATATTATATTTATTAATGTATTTGTACTTATTTATTTATTTATTGAATTGAATTAATTTTATATTAATTTATATGTATTAATTTATAAATTATTTTAATTAATTAATTCATTCATTGTATTTTATTTTATATTTATTAATTAATTAATTGTATTTATTTTATATTAATTAATTAATTAATGTATTTTTATTTATTTATTTATTGAATTTAATAAAATTTTATATTATTTTATATTATATTTATTAATGTATTAATTATTTTTATTAATTAATTAATTGATTGTATTTTATTTTATATTAATTAATTAATTTATTTTTATTTATTTATTTTATATTATATTTATTAATGTATTTTTATTTATTGAATTTAATAAAATTGTATATTATTTTATATTATATTTATTAATGTATTAATTATTTTAATTAATTAATTAATTGTATTTTATTTTATTTTATATTATATTTATTAATGTATTTTTTTATTTTATTATATTTTATATTTATTAATTAATTAATTACTTTATTTTTATTTATTTAATAAAAAAAAAAAAATTGTTCATAGTTGAGCTACTGTATTTGTAGTAAAATCATAGTAAGCACATAGTAACACACCTGTATTATTTCTATAGTTTTTACTATGACATGTCATGTTTATAATATGGTTGCAGTTAAATGATTACTGTTTAAGTTATTTAGAGGGGTTGGAGGGCACTCCAAAATAAACATTTAAACGTCTGTGAAGGGGCTCTGTATTCAACAGCGTAGAAGACTATACATGTTTCTTTTTAACATTGACACTTTTGAACTTTTTGAAGTTTTGGCCTTTTATGAAGTCGTAAA
>JAVLUX010000027.1:2252500-2307500 GCA_032164185.1 Moxostoma hubbsi | reverse complement strand
GTTTAGTCTTTATACAGTATATGGATCAGTAATAGAAACTAATGATTTATTGTAACAGATTGCATAATATATAATGTGTTGGTGTACTGCTCCCTTTATGAAGACTAAACGTATAGAATAAGTACAGTACTGTGCTTTTCAATATAAATTGCACAATACTAGCTATTGAATACGAAATCAGTCAATAAATGCCTTATAAATGTCAAACAAGTCCATTGAAGGTGTAATTATTAATCGTTAATTATTGTCTAATTTATTATCCGGCTAATCAAGACTCCGAGAGGGATAAAGGCCGACTGCGGATGGTGGTGCGACAGAGAGCCTTTACACAGACAGCTGCCCCGTCAAGCTGGTTCTTGCCTCCTCCTTTCCATTAATCCCTTTACACTGATGCCGGAATCTGGGAAGGAGGAGGGATGCGCCGTAGTGGAGTTCTCGGCACTACTATCCACCCCAAAGGAGCAGCCGCGGCCATCCGCTGGAGAACGGAGGAGCCTAGCCGCCTGGACACGGAGGAACGGCTGCCGACCGCGAGGGGAGGAGGGGCTCCCAACTAACCGCCAGGGGCTAGAGGACTGCCTTCGATCCGTCCGGGGAGGCGCGGCTGTCGTCCATTAGAGTTTGGAGGAGTGGCCGAGGACCAAGCTGCGGCATATCGGAGAAACCGGCCAGTAAGTGTTTTTCTTTCTTTCTCTCTCTCTCTCTTCCACTGCCACTCCATGTTGGCCTTTCCCTCTCTTTTACATGTTACTGTTTTTTTGTTGGGGGTACTGCACTGTTACAGAGAGTACCCCCTTTTTTCATTATTGTTTCCCTCCCCCTGTCCCTTCAGGAAGGCGGGAAAGACCTGCCAACAGATGGGGTGTAAGGCACGCCCTCTCCCAGGGAAAGGGGAGCTGTACGTCATGCCGGGGCTCCCCGGTCTGAGAGAACGAGGGAGGAATGTGACAGGGTGGAGGGCGGGGCCGGGTCGTGATTCTGCACACCCGACACCATATCAGGCTAATCAAGCCTCAGAGAGGGATAAAGGCCGACTGTGGACGGTGGTGCGACAGAGAGAGAGAGAGAGAGAGAGAGAGAGAGAGAGAGAGAGAGAGAGAGAGAGAGAGAGAGAGAGCATTTACGTGCATTTACGTGCAGCTGCCCGGTGTGTGTCTTTTTATTTTATAAAATGTTGTTTATATTGTCAAGCCGGTTCTCAACTCCTCCTCTCTCTTAAGGGTATCTGGAAGGAGGACCCAAGAGCAGAGGTGAGATATGACAATTAATTGTATTTTTGTTGGTTAGGAGGGTACGGAACCAAACTGAAGCAGTGGTGAATAGACCAAACCAGGATGATGGATGGACCAGACTTGGATGGAGAGCTGACCAGGAGAGCACCCACGCCGGAACCAGATAGGAAGCCAGCCAGCGACCCACCACAGGAGAACCGACAGACAGGAGAGAGCCTCAAGGTAGCCCATGGAAAACTGGAGGATTGGCGGCTGACAAACCAGGACCAGAGAACAGGTGTGAGGAGTGAGCGCTTGATAATACAGAGTCTGTCTGAGAAACACTGAGGAGAAATTGTCAGGGATTGGTGGAGAAACTCTGAACACATACACAAGAGCTGAGCACTGGAGACTGAACCAGTTACAAGCTCAGAGAACCAAAACGAACTGGCACAAGATAACAGACACAGGGAGTTTAAGTAGAGGGAGAGAGGTGATTAACAGAAAGGAAACCAGATGCTGTAGATCACTGATAAGGAGTGCCACGAGCTGAGGCAGGTAATTAACACAATGGAGAGGAAAGCACAACACACACACACACACACACAGAGTGGACTTACCAGCTAATCAGCCCAAAACCCCAACATACACTCATCATATGGGAAATGGAAAGTCAAGTTGAGCGCATTGTGGGATACAGTATTTTAAGCAGTGTGCTCTGATTGTATTCTGCACATTTAGCAAATATATGATTCCATATGGGTATTCCATGCATGCAGAAATCCATGCGTCCATGCGTCCATGCGTCCATGCGTCCATGCTTCCATGCGTCCATGCTTCCATGCATCCATGCGTCCATGCGTCCATGCATCCATGCGTCCATGCCTTTGTGTTGTTTGCACTGTAGGCTATACACACTGAATGCCTTGAATGAATTAGATTATAATGGTGTGCTATTCCGAGTTTATCCCTGGTGAATGCATCCCAGCATGTCTGGCGTCATCGTTGAGAAACAGCACACGTTTTGATGCGTTCCCTTCTATAAATTCACCATTCAGCTTTTGACATTTTAACCCTCGCTTTGACATTCAGGCCGCTCTTTGCAAGTCTGCAAACTTCCCTTACGAGCTTTATAGATGCCCGAGTGCCTGCCCTCATGTGCGGATGCTGTTAAACCGTGATGAGATTGCTAATAAAGCTAAAAGGGTGACAGATTCATGGCTGGTGCATTATCTGTCCTCTTGAGGCAGCCTATGGTGTAATGTACTTTATTGCGTGCTGTATTTTATGGCGTACTGTACTACAGAGGGGTGTGAGTATTGGGCACCTTCCCAATCCTTCTGATGTCTCTCTCTCTCTCTCTCTCTCTCTCAGTATCAGTATCTATAGTAGTTTTGCACTAGTAATAAAAAAAAAATACAAAAATGATGATGTGAAAATGTATGTAAACAAATGACATCATTACTGATGGAAATACCCGTTCTTAATATCGAAAATGGATTTTAAACTAGTAAAAAGCATATTTTCGCTGCCTTTTGACTAGATGAATTTCACAATGGTTTGTCATTCACTTCTGTTCAAGTTGTACTTACGTTTCTATAATTTATTTCTTGCTAGACTAAATTTCAAATACACATATCAGCTATGCACAAATGGTAATTTTACATCAATAATTATGTTGTCACTAGTACATATATCTCTTCCTAATAACAATAATTACATTAAAACTAGCAAAAAAACAAAAAAACAAATGCTAATTGCAGGGTCCCGGCCCACATGAATCCACATGCCGAAGTGTCCTTGGGCAAGACACTGAACCCCAAGTTGCTCCCAATGGCAGACTGCCATCATTAGTGTGTGAATGTGTGTGATTGGGTGAATGAGTCACAGTGTGAAGCACTTTGAATACCGCTAAGGTTAAAAAGGCGCTATATAAGTGTATAAGCGCAGACCATTTAGCATTTATATCTGGAATTTGGTTTTCACAATGTTGATTTCAGATATTGATTGATTGGAGAGTTAGTAGTGTTCGGGAGTAGCAGAATACATGTAACAGGATTACATATTTAAAATACAAAGTATAAGTAACTGTATTCCACTACAGTTACAATTTAAATAATTGGTAATTATAATACAGTTACATTCAAAAAGTGTTTAGATTACTGAAGAGATTACTTTGCATTTTATTGTCATTTGTGTCATTTAATATTTAGTCCTTTCAGATGGAAACATTTATACATATAAATGATCCAAAGTGCATTTGAACAGCGGTGAAACACTTTCTTATGATGTGTGACATTCATACGAGCAGACAGAGAAGTACGTTTGAAGTAAGTTTGGAGCAGAAGAAATAGAAATAATCCTTGTGTAAATTGTTAGCTTTATGCTAAGCTAAAATGCTATTTCTAGCCATTTTACATGCACATGTTATATTTATTATCAAGAAAATTCACATTAGATCATCATTTTTTTTTCTAGTAAGACCTTTCATATTAGAGCAAAAATCATATTCTTGATAATAATTTTTGTATTGTTTTCACTTAAAAATATCTAAAAATCCTCAAAACAGGATCAGTTTGATTAATCTTGTTTTAGAAACAACACTGCATCAGATATTTGGGTTTTTCAGAGAATGTATTTTTAACATGTATTTTGAGTTTTTATAGTCAAAAAAAATCTACCAGTGCTGAAGAAGTAATCCAAAGTATTTAGATTACATTACTGACCTTGAGTAATCTACCGGAATATGTTGCAAATTACATTTTACAGCATGTAGTCTGTAATCTGTAGTGGAATACATTAGAAAAGTAATCCTCTCAACCCTGAGAGTTAGTAAACATATCTTTCTTATTAGTTACAGTCACATTATGGATGTCTGAAATGAACATTCCCACGAGTGAAAACCAAATTACAGATATCCAAAATCTCATTTTTGCTTGTTGATTACTTTAATTGTTGATTTATTCCATTTTTAATGTAGTGTTATGTTGGTAATGTTATTTGCTGTGAAAAAAATATTAAATTAGACAAATGCTTAGACTTTTGGACCTTGCTCCATCTCACCCTCTCTAACTTTTTTTCCTCATGGCTTTGGATTACAATGTGTTTGATTTACACTTTTATGGGCAAAGTGTTTTAAATTCAGCACATAACGCATATGTTCATTTACAATGACGTTCTTTGTGTACCACTTACACCTGTCCAGCTGGGTTATTCATACTTTACCAAATTCATCGCTCAATAAACTTTACACTAAGCCTACTTTAATATCACATCACACCTAGTAAGCCTTAAAATTGTTCTAATGAATGCATGTGGGCTTTATGAGCTCTAAATCCACGTGAGCATAAACGGCAACTTTTCCAACAAATACAGAATAATTAACGAGGTGTATCCAATGCAAACAACTCTTCCATGAATGGAGAAGACCGCAGGAGTTTGAAAAGGTGCAGACTATCTCTCTTTCCTCTCTAAACGCTAGCCAAATTATATTCAGGCAATGCTTGTTTTAAAATAGCAACATATTTATAGTAATTATTGCTTCAGTTCTTTCCAAGCACACCTGTTTTTGGTTAATGATGAGAAATTCAAAGCCAACACAGTCCGTTGTATGTTGCTGCTTCGATTGGTTAACGGCCTCTAAAATGTCCCTTTATCCTTTGAAGAATCTTGTAGTTTATTTTGGCGTAGGTGCAAATTATCAGCAAAGATCTCAATGCAAAAACTTTACCGATGAGGAATATATAGACATAACTTTACGTGGAACTCGGCCTTTCCATTACGACTGAAGGTACAAAAACATAAACCTTGTTGTTTTGTTATTCAAGTCATTTAGTTGATAGCTGCTCATTCCTTGAATAAATAGCAAGAGAAATCTGTGGATGCTGATGATACAGTTGAGGTATATTTACTTTCTAATGGTGTACTAATGTCAGTGTTTTGAGCTGTGGTGAAGATTTGGCGAGAGTGTGTTTGAGCAATCAGGAGGGTGCTGCGTTACTGGTCAAAGCCCTGCTGCTTTACTGTCAAAGAGGTTTTCCTTTTCAAAGGCTCGATGCCAAAAACAGCCAGTTTTACACAAGCACACACTTACCTCATCTGTGGTTTCTATCGGGCAATAAAACAAAAACTTTTGTGTTTTATCATTATGAACAGAGAGCGCTTGAAAACTTTAAATAGTCCAGTTGGATTTTTGTGGATTCGGCAGCTACAGAGAGCTGTCAGGCACTGATTTTATAACAGCCATATTCAGTTCTATCAGGAAGACTTGCAGACTTGAGTGAAATGATTTATTTTATGATCCCGATTTATTTTATGAAACAGAAATGTAATGTCTCTCTTTGGCGTAGGCCCCGTCTGGTGGTCCGAAGTAGTTGTACTCGGAACAGTCATATCCTGCCGGAGATAGGAGGCAGGGGCGAGGAGCCTACCCCCGTGCAGGACTGGACTCAACAGGTGGTGCTGGGGTGGTGGAGGTTGCCGTGTTAGCACACTGAAACAGTAATGTGATTGTGAGCAATGGCTTACATGTGATTGGCTGGGAGTTACCCCGCTAATGGTGCGATGATGTACAGCTGCTAGTCTCTCCGCTAGAACTACGCTACACTTACATTTACTTATTTAATAGAGTATAATTGATGATATGACATCAAGATTGCGCTGTGGATGGCCGCCTCGGACAGGAGTGCTCCTATTCTTTAGTTGTTTTTGTTTGTTTGTCCTGTGTTTAGTAATATTTTTCCAATCAGTTTTACCAGGGATGAACTGGTGAACATTCTTTGACTATTTGGACGCTTCACTGGACTTTTTATTCGAAGGCGCAGCTGTGCTGTTCAAGAGACGCGGGCGAGGGAGACGGGCTGGCGCGCTGGTCAAGCTCCGTTGGCGAGGCTTTCGAACAGCGCTGCAGAGTATTCATCCAGCGAATCTTCACTCTTCCGAACAAAAGGGACGAACTACATCTCCACACCTGTAAAAACAAGAGCTTTTCAACCTCTGCTGCCTTGTGCTTCACAGAAACCTGGCTGAGTGAAACCTCACACGTGAACTGCCCAAATACAAACAGCACATTACATGCCCAACCAGAGAGTGAAATATACTGGACCACTGCTACACAACATTAAAGGATGCATATCACACTGTCCCTAGAGCAGCTTTGGGACTCTCTGATCACTGTCGGGTTCATCTTCTTCCAACCTACAGGCAGAAACTTAAATCAGATAAACCGGTAGTTTAGACTGTAAAGACTTGGACCTGTGAAACTGGAACTACAAGCCTGCTTTGACTGCACTGATGTGAGTGTTTATGAGGCTGCACACACCAATCTGGACGAACTCACAGATACTGTGACATCATAAATAACTTTCTGTGAGGATATGTGCATTCCTATAAGGACTTATTTAATGTTCAACAACGACAAACCGTGGTTTACAGCAGAGCTCAGGCAGCTTCGTCAGGCCAAAGAGGATGCATACAGAGGTGGGGATTAAGTCTTGTACAATCAGGACAGGAACACACTGCATAAGGAAATCAGAGTGGCTAAAAGAAGCTATTCTGAGAAGCTAACAACCCTGCATCAGTGTGGAGTGGCCTAAAATAATTTAACTACAGGACTCCTGCATCCCAACACTGTAGGTGATCAACAACAGGCTGATGATTTGAATGTGACCTTACTGTAGATTTGAAAGGCCCAATTCCGCTATTTTGATTTTAATGTCCTGTATGCAACCACTATCAACCACCCAGATCACCCTTGCAACTGCATAGCAACACCATGGCATTGTGACAGAGATTTTTGTCTGGGCATTTATAATTACATACAACTCATACAAAATTGGACTCAATTACTCATTTTGCATGGACTCATCAAAGAGACAGAGCGTGGGCTGTTTTTTGGCTGTATGGTCTCTTTGGTTTGGCTGCAGTAAAATGTAAAGGAAGCCGAGTCGTACCTCCAGCTCACAGAGCGTGCACTCATGTGAGACTACCCAAATTCACCAGAAACTGGCAGGGACACAAAGTGTTGCTGTTTGCATTCCAACTTTTGTTATTTATGAAAGACGTGTCAGTGTCTGATTTCCTCCCTCCATGTTTAATCATCATGTCAGCGCTTGCGTATGAAAACACTGAGGTTAATGGGACAGTGCGAGAGGCCTCTTCACCTCATGTAACACTGAAATGGGACACATATTCCTACTGACAACAAGGGTTTATTATAGTTTGAATTTTACATTTAGTTTTTATTTCGGTTTTATTATTAATGTGTCCTTTCAATTTAGTTTTTTAGGTAGTCATTTATTCAGTGTTTTCTTGTTTCAGTTAAGTTTGAGTTTTTCAGTATAATAATTACTTGTTTTTAGGTTTAGTTTTGTAAGACTGCCAAAGTTAATGTGATAACTGATATTATTTAAATATGTTTAACACTGTTTCATTTATAATGGTCATCCAGTGTTGGCATTTTCATGTTTATTGAAGGCAGGATGTACATGTTTAAAATCTTATAAAATACTGTGTATTAAAACCTGAAACATTTGTAACAGTTTAGTTCAGTTTGTTTACTTGACTTGACTTTTTTTGTTTAGTTTAGTTTAGTTTATGAATCTTTGATATGAATTTGTAGTTTAGAGTTTCTGAGTCATGGAAATGTATTTTAGTTTAGTTAAGTTCAGTTTAACAAGTATTAGAGTCATGAAAATGTAGTTTAGTTTTGTTGTTATTTTATTTTAGAGTTTACTTCCGGGTTACTTCCGGGTTCATTCGCTCTCACTACCCTCGACGGTGGGGCGGTCCATGGGCGGTCCAGAGCATGTAGGACTATGTCGTCTCTGGCGACCAAAGCCTACAGTGCCGCTCTGCATGCCATGGCACTTTTGCAGGTACACCAGGCCAAGGCACTAAAAGAACTTCACGTGGGAAGTCCTGATCCCGATGTGCTGCAGGAGCTGTGCTCGGTGACCGACCTCGGCCTCTGGGCGGTGAAGGTCATGGCGCCAGCACTTGGGCAGATCCTCCTCCTCAGTCACTTATCTGCCCTATGCCGGATACGCAGAGCAAGGTAAGTGCTTCGAGGTTCCCCTCAGCGCAGCCACCTCGGGACGAAGCAATGATCCTTGACGTGGCGTCAACTGCTCCTCCCCGCCACGAGGCCCCACCTCCAGGTACATCAGACGCGATCATCCCTTTAGTGTCCGGAGCAACAATGACGAGCCCGGAGCTTGTACGCATGGCAAGCACTTTCCAACCCATCGTGGTGGCTGGCCTGGTACATCCGACTCGGCTACGTGATTTAGTTCGCAAGGTGCCCACCAACGGAGAGTGGAGACTCCACTCCAGGTGGTCCAGCTGATTTGGAGTCGATTCGGCTCACCACAACGCAGTTGACAGTAGTTCCCTAGGGAAGCACGACCTGGTTCCTCAGAGGCACTCGGAGGCTGAATCCTCCCAGGCCACGCCACTTCCCCTCATGGGATCTCTCCACAGTCCTCCTTGGTCTTCGGGGAGCCCCCTTTGAGCCACTAGAGTCAGTCGAGCTGAAAGCCCTCTCCTTGAAGATGGCCCTCCTGATTGTGCTCACCTCCATCAAGAGGGTTGGGGACCTGCAAACATTTTCTGTCAGCGACAGGAGGAGGAAGGAGGAGGAGGAGGCAGACCCAGCCCTGTCATTGCTGTGTCTGGTGCGTGCTTTGCGCAACTACTTGGATCACACAGGGCTTTAGATGTTCTGAGCAGCTCTTTGTCTCCTTCGGCAGAAAAGGAAAAGCTGTCTCCAAACAGAGGCTTGCCCATTGGATCGTGGATGCCATCGCTCTGGCATAACAGGACATGCCTGTCCCTTTGGGAATATGAGCACACCCTACTAGGAGTGTGGCATACTAATGGGCACTGGCCCATGGCACCTCTCTAGCAGACATCTGCAGAGCAGCGAGCTGGGCTACACACAATACCTTTGTGCCGGTTTGAGCCGATTTTGTCCCATGTTTTGTCAGGGACGAACAGGTAGAGTTTGGTGATACAGAACAACTAGCCGGGTGTATCACTTGCGTAAAGTGCCCTTCCCCTCCCCTGAGGTAAAAGCGTGCGCTTTTACCCCCAGTCGAGTTCACGAAGTTATGGACCCTGGATGTACTTCCTCCCTAGCCCTGTGGCTCGTGAATTCGGTAGAGGACTTTGCAGCTAGACTCACTACAGTTAAAAATATGCCCTGTACTGGGATAGGTGCTCCACAGGTGCGGATTACTCAGGTAACCCCCTGTGATGTATTTTTCGCAGTACGGTCTCCCTGTCAGCAGACCTGCATCTCCTGGCCGCCGTGTTTGTAGAGCTCCTCCCCTTTGAGGCAGGACCTACCACCAGGCCCCTTCCATGTGCGGCTGGTAAGCCCATGTGTCGTATTTCCAAATGGTGACCTCCCCTTTTGGGCAGGATGTGGTCTCCGTAGGGTCCCCCTGAAAGAATAGGAACGGTAAAGAACACCTTTTCAGATGCATATAATAGCGTTAGATGGCCCCAGCGGGATCTAATACTCTTGACATCTTTTGGGGGCATTGGGGGAGGTTACGTGCAGACTGATAATCCTGCTATTACGCACGCAGCAGCTTGCTTGTACCTGCATCCGCTGTTCACATAACACAGTTCAGCTGTTGTGGCGTTTTTCTATAGGGACCCCTAGTGTCACTGCATCAACACAATGTCGAGTAAATGACAGAAGGGGAACATCTTGGTTACTGTCTTAACCTTCGTTCCCTGATGGAGGGAACAAGACATTGTGTCCCTCTTGCCACAACGCTGCACAAACCGCTGAAATGGCCGAACCTTGTCTCGTTTCCTCAGCACAAAACTTGAATGAGAGTGGGCATTCCTTCTCCTTTTATACCCGTATGTCTGGAGGAGTGGCATGCAAATTCCACTCGCCAATTCTCATTGACCTTTTCTCAAAAGAATAGAGGTGTTCGAGGGCTCTCAAGAGCGACCCCTAGTGTCGCTACATCGACACAACTTCTCGTTCCCTCCATCGGGAAGGGAGGTTACGACAGTAACCAAGACTGTTTGTTTACTTTTATCATGTAAGATTCAGACAGCTTTACTATTTAGTTTAGTATAATGTTTAGTTTAGTGTTTAATTATGTTTTTACTTTAGTTAGTTGTGAAGTCATGAAGATGTATTTTACTTTAGTTGTAATTTTATTTTAGAGTTTATTTCATTTGAGTTTAGTTTTTAGTTTTGGAGTCATGAAATTCTGTTTTTTCACATTGTTTACTTTTTATTTAAATTAATGAATAGAATAGCTTTAGTTTTCATTAACAATTATAACACTGTCGACAGCGTGACGGTGTGTGAGTGTGACAGAGAAAGAGAGCAAATATACCTTGTTTGGTCTGGCGATTGTTTATGTCTGCATCAGCATGGCCTCTGCTGCTTCAATATGTCATCTAAATGAACCGTGCCATCCAACAGGATAAACTACGAGAAAATAAACATCAGAACGCCCATCAGATGTGTGTGTGTGTGTGTGTGTGTGTGTGTGTGTGTGTGCGCGCGCGTGCGTGTGTATGTACAGGTATGTGTGTTGGATAAAGCATAAGAGAGCGCACCGAGGTCACCCATCGGACAGGAAACTGACAATGACCCGGTGACTTTGTGAGCATGACCTCTGTATCATCTGCTCACATATCATTAGTGTTATCAGTATTTCTGTAAAACAAACAGCCATAATGCACTAATGCTGTGTCGATGTGACACACAAATGCTGTAGCTAGCAGCTGAAAATCTCATTTCATCACAG
The DNA here is from genome assembly GCA_032164185.1 of Moxostoma hubbsi. Classification (NCBI taxonomy): domain Eukaryota; kingdom Metazoa; phylum Chordata; class Actinopteri; order Cypriniformes; family Catostomidae; genus Moxostoma; species Moxostoma hubbsi. Next base: position 2,296,507 of record JAVLUX010000027.1, on the reverse strand, counting down.
TTTCTTCTAGTCGCCAGGGGTTTTGTTCTGTAGTTCATTAATTATCGTTCGTAATGAGCTACCTTTCCTGTAGGCCTTTAATGTATGATTCCTGGAGTATAGTCAATATCCCTTTTAATGGGTAAGTTCACCCAAAGAGAACATTTCTCTCATTGTTTTCTCACTCTCAAGCCATCCAAGATGTGTATGACTTTCTTTCATCTGCTGAACACAAATGAAGATTTTTGGTCCATACAATGTAAGTGAATGGGTGTCAATATTTTGAATATCCTAAATCAACATTAGCATGCATTGTATGGACCTACAGAGCTGAAATATTCTTTTAAAATCTTAATATGTGTTCGGCAGAAGAAAGAAAATCATACACATCTGGGATGGCATGAGTGTGAGTAAATGATACTACTAACCTTTTAAGGCAAGTCAGTTCATTCAGTGGCCATATTGGCATGGCAACAACCTACAGCTCCTATCTGTCTGAATGAGGAAAGATGAGATTATTTGTCGAAAAATGAAAATATTTGTCCAAATATTTTGCATTATTTTTCTATCAAGAAAAAATGTATTACTCCACCCGGAGATCACAGTGACCGGTCAGCGAGTGGAAGTGTCTCAAAAGACATGCTACAGTAGTCAAGGTATTTAGTCACTGAGAATGTTGATGCAAAGTTGCCACCTGGACAAAATGTAAAAGGCATATAAAGACTGGACGAGGCCTGAAACATCAGTGGAAAGTCTTCAGTCACTTCCAGTAAAGTGGAAGAGTGGGTGAAAGGTGTGTTTATCTATCAAAGCATCCAGTCAGCCTGTCTGAAGACCACCAGAGATGTGACAACTACATCAACACTTCAAATGCCAAGACTCTCTCTCTTTCTTTCTTTCCATCTGTTTTTACATCCTTACCTTGGAGGGGTTGGCAGTTGCTTTGTTTTGAGACGGGTTTTGATTGAAGAACGGTTTCAGGTTAAACAGAATCACTAATATTTCCCATGATGACATAATTATGTTATCTAGAATTAGAGTTAGTAGAGTTCTCGCCACTACCATCCACCTCAACGAAGCAGCTGCAGCCGTCTGTCGGGAGACGGAGGAGCCCGGCCGTCTGGAAGCAGAGGAACGGCCGCCGACCACGAGGGGAGAAGGGGCTCCTAACCGACCGCCTGGATCGGTCAGGGCCACTGGGAGGGGCGGAGAAGTCCCCTACCAGCCGCTGAAACGTGGCGGGGTCTGAGACCGCCGACTACGAGCGGGGAGGGGCTCGCTGCCGACTGCCTGGAGCGGGAGAACCGCTGCCAGGGGTGGGGGAGACCCCTTCTGTTCCCCGAGAAAGCGGCGGGGTGTTCCGTCCTCCAGGGGGTTGAGGACTGCCTCCGCTCCGCGTTGGCCTTTTCCTTCTCTATTAAAATTTACAGTGCTTTTTTGGAGGGCTAATACACTGTTACAGGTAGTACCCCCCTATTTTAATTATTTCTGTTTCCCTCCCCTTGTCCCCTCCCTCATCCAGGTAGATGGGGATGACCAGCCGGCAGATGGGGTGGAAGGCACGCCCCTCCCCTGGGAAAGGGGGTGGGGTGTGTACGTCATGCCGGGGGCTCCCCAGCCTGAGAGAACGAGGGAGGAATGTGACAGGGCGGAGGGCCGGGTCGTGAATATACACAGCCGGTCCCTTATCAGGCTAATTAAGCCTCCGAGAGGGATAAAGGCCGACTGCAGAAGGTGGTGCGACGTGAGAGTGTGATTGTTAAAAACATAGTAAAAATATGTATTTTGGTTCTGCTATGTTAACTGTGGTAAAACCTTTGTAAATCATCGTAACACAAAACGTATTGTGAGAAAATGCAAAACTATCACGGAAGATAAAACTATTATAGAAAATAAATTCCATCCATGTCCTTAAAAATACTTTTTACAAGACAGAATTGTAATTTTTATGGGACCATATACCAGGTTTGGTGCAAGATCTACAATTTACAATCTCTGATGCCCAGACACTTTTAGGGCAGAAAAAGAGTTCAAAATAAAGTTGTGTTTTAGCATCTTTTTTGGTTTTATGTGATTCAATTAAGGTCTAATTTCAACATTATTTGGAATTCGGGTCTTTGTTTTGTTGAACAAGAAATACTTGAGAATTGAGCATTTAGGGCCTTAAAAATAAGATGCAAAAAGGAAAGTATGCTCTGAACCAGAATGTAAAAGATATTAAGATATCTTGAATACTTCTAGAGTTATAGGCACTCCAACTTTGGAAAAACAGCACATAGGCGAAAAATTGCCATTTTGACTGCCCTCTACAAAATAATGGCTTCACCAGTAAACTGTATATTGATCCATGCCATTTAATATTTGGCTTTCATCATGATTATCGTTTTTTCTTAAGAAAAAGTGTTAAAATCAAAAAATGTAGCTGGGGAAGTTTTTGTAATTGGGTTGACTTGACATGGAATAACAAACTGCTTCTTTATCCAATTTGGGAATAAACATGAATGTTTGCACCTTTTTAACCAACTCTATGAGCGTTCACATGCCCTCGGGTAACCCGTGGTGATGAGAGGTCAGTCCATGGATTACTACATTAATGCCACTCTGGGCCACTGGATCTGTCCTGCCCTGTTTGGATAGACATATGGAGAAGTTAAGATGTAAATGACCAGTCAACAGTTTTGACATGTTTCTCCTGATCTTAAACCCTTTATCTAAAGGCTTATGCTTAAATGCTTGACATTAGTTTTGTAGATTAATTTATATTGTGCTATCTATGAATTTCTTTACAAAAACAACATTTTCATACAAATCACAGTTCTGGTCCTGTTGCTGCTTGTCGTTGGTGCATAGCCTGTGTTTTGGAATTAAGAAAAAGGAAGACACTCCTGTATGTTATCATGGGAACATAAACAATTTATTGCTAATTTTCTTAAATAAAATGCAGGGGGCCTGGGTAGCTGAGTGGTAAAGACGCTGACTACCACCCCTGGAGGGTGTGCTGAGGTCTCCATAGCAACCAAATTGGCCCGGTTGCTAGGGAGGGTAGAGTCACATGGGGTAAGCTCCTCATGGTCACTATGTGGTTCTCGCTCTCGGTGGGGCGCGTGGTGAATTGTGCGTGGACGCCGCGGTGGATGGTGTGAAGTCTCCACATGCGCTAGGTCTCCGTGGCAACGCGCTCAACAAGCTGCATGATAAGATGCGCGGATTGATTGTCCCAGATTCGTCCTCCACCACCCAGATTGAGGCGAGTCACTACGAAACCACAAGGACTTAAAAGCGCATTGGGAATTGGCCATTCCAAATTGGGTGAAAAAGGGGTGAAATTTTTTTAAAATTGAGGTTATTGTGAGACACAATGGAAGTGAATGGGACAATTTTTGGAGGGTTTAAGGGCAGAAATATGAATCAAATAATTTTATAAAAAGCACTTATATTAATTCTTCTGTTAAAACGTGTATGTAAACGGGGTTAACGGGAAAGCTGGAGGTGAGAACCGGCTTGACAATATAAATCATAGTTTAATATAAAACTCAACCAAAAAGACAAACACACACACAGGTGTGGGACAGCTGTCCGTAACACACTCTCTCTGTCCCACTGCCATCTCCGGTCAGCCCTTATCCCTCTCGAGGGCTAATTAGCCTGATTAGGGACCAGGTGTGCAGAATCACGACCCCGCCCCATCCTCCGCCATCCCACAGTGTATTATTTTAACTGTAAAGTTGTTTAAATCGTTGTTTTTCCAGTCGTTTTAGGATTATAGGGTTTACACCATCGTCATGGCATTGAAGTTGTAAAACCGGCTATAACTTTACACAGATGCGGTTATTAAGTGATTTTATGACACACATATTGTTTACGTCCTGTGTCTATACTTTTGAAATAATGAGTATTTTAACATTTACAGATTGTATGCTTTTTAAAGAAAAGGAGGGACGAGTCAAAAACTAATTTTTAATAATAATAATAACTTTATTTGTATAGCACCTTTTAGCAATTTAGCACAATGTGCTTCACAAAACATAACATCAAAACACACTCAGTAAAATACAAGGTAAAAAAAAAAGTTTATAAAGTTTATAAAAATTAGTTTTTTTAAACAAGTCTTAAAAAGAAACACAGATTCAGCAGTTCTAATATCCCGGGGCAGGCTGTTCCATAATCGGGGGGTCTTCACTACAAAAGCTCCTTAAGCTTTGCATCTGGATCTTGCAACAGCCAATAATTAACGACAAGAAAATCTAAGAGGTCTTAAAAGTTCTGCAAAATATTCTGGCCCCTAACCAAGTAATGCCTTATATGCAATTAATGGAATCTTAAAATCAACCCTAAAATAAATTGTTAGTCAATACAATGAAGCTAAAACTGGCGTAAAATTATTTGCGGACCAAGTTTGTGTCAAAAGCCTAGATGCAGCATTTTGCACTGATTGTAGTCATACTAAATTGTGTTGATTTAAAGTTGAAAACAGGGCATTAGAATAATCAAGGCAAGACAAAATAAAAGCATGCATAAGCTTCTCTGTATCCCTAAAACTCAAAACATGTCTCACCTTGGAAATGGTCCTTAACTGATAAAAACAAGATTGAACTAACTTCCTCATGTGATTTTCAAACTTTTAGTTTGATTAGTATCAAAATGAACAGCCAAAATCGATCACCACCTGCTGAATATTTGGGTCCATCTGATTAAGTGGTGACTCAATCGGACTATTTTTTAAACCTTGATAATAACTGATCATAACAAGCTCAGTTTTATCAGTGTTTAACTGAAGAAAATTACACACATCTAGTTTTTTTATGTCTGCAATAAAAGCTTGAAGAACACTTATATTAGTCAGATTATAGAATTTAATGACAAATAGAATTGTAAGTCATCTGAATAGCAATGAAAATGAATGTTGTATTTTCAAATCATAGAACCAAGCTGCAACACCGAGCATATAGAGAAAACAATATTGGCCCTAACACAGATACTTGCGGAACACCAACATTTATTGTTAAGGAGGAGGACATGTCATCTCCAACAGACGCTACACGTTTCCTATTCAACAAATTGGAAACAAATCAATTTAAACCACCCCAGAAATTCCCATCCATCTCTTCAATGTGTCAATGAAAACTGAATGATGAACTGTATCAAATGCTGCAGTTAAATCAATCAACATTAAAATGGCAATTTTTGTGGTAAATAACAATATGCCACAAATGCTGTCGATTAAACTTTAGATGCATTGAACCCAGAGCATTCATTTAACGTACTGTTCCATATATATATATGAGCATAGTCAGTTAGTAAATTGATGAACACATTTGCACTATTATAATCAAAGCTAAGCTATTTGCTTTCACTGCCTCAAGATTCATGAGTGTGTGTTTGACCAGAGCAGTGTGTGTCTTCTGTGAGCTCTCTTTCCTCTGGGTTCACACTTCACAGGTGCACTGAGCCTAACCCACTCTGACCTCTCTTAATGAAGCACTCTGGGGCTTCCTGTGACCCCTGACCTCCCTCTTTAATCTTTGACTCTCTCTCTCTCTCTCTCTCACACACACACACACACACACACACACACACACACACACGCAGTGGACATTAGCATGAAGAGCCTTCAGAATACAATTGAAGTGAGCGTGATGTGACCAAAATGACGTTCCGAGAGTGGATAGAAACTCAAAGAAAAATCAGATGTTTTGATCTTCTATTGTCATCAAACTCTCATGGCAAAATCGTCAGAATTCATGTGACTTTTCTAAATTTGGCTAATTTGTACGATATCGTTTGAATTCCTACAACTTTCGCTATAGCCGATGACGCCGCTGGACATCGTTTCCATCTAATACACAACAATGACTTTCTTCTGTCCATCCATCTACCCATCTGTCTGTCTGTCTGTCTGTTTATCCATCATCCATCCATCATCTATCCATCTGTCTGTCTGTCTATCCATCCATCCATCCATCCATCCATCCATCCATCCATCCATCTATCCACCTGTCTGTCTGTCTGTCTAGCTGTCCATCCATCCATTCATCCATCTATCTGTCTGTCTGTATGTCGTTTGCTCTTTTATTAAAAAGAGCAAAACTTTGGTTTGCGTCCGTCCGTCCGTCCGTCCGTCCGTCATCTATCCATCCATCCATCATCTATCCATCCATCCATCATCTATCCATCTGTCTGTCTGTCTGTCTGTTTATCCATCATCCATCCATCATCTATCCATCTGTCTGTCTGTCTAGCCGTCCATCCATCCATCCATCCATCCATCCATCCATCCATCCATCCATCCATCTATCCACCTGTCTGTCTGTCTGTCTAGCTGTCCATCCATCCATTCATCCATCATTTATCCATCTGTCTGTCTGTCTATCTATCTATCTGTCCGTCCGTCCGTCCGTCCGTCCGTCCGTCTTATCTGTCTGTCTATCAATCTTATCCATCCGTCCATCCATCCATCTATCTATCTATCTAGCTGTCTAGCTGTCTTTCTGTATGTATATCTGTCTGTCTGTCTATGTCTGTCTACCCATCCGTCCGTCCATCCATCCATCATCTATCCATCTGTCTGTCTATTGGTTAAGATCCACTAACCTCATACAGATCAGTTCAACAGCACTTTTTTCATCAAATGCCTTGGCCACTATTTCACACTGTGGGTATAAAGAAGGTTTGGTGAATATTTGGGACATGGAAGAACTATAGCAAATACACCTTTGTACCGGATGCAATCATGAATTCAATGTATTGTTGGGAAGTAGTTAACTAACGCTAGCAACGCAACTAAATACATTTTTCAATAGCACGACCGTAGCTTAGCTATTTTCACCTGGCTATTATTTGCCTGCCTGCCAATTTTGACATACCATAAAAGTAAATGACGACTGAGGTTAACATGCCACCTAACATTTCCTTTTGTATTTCATGGATTAAAGAAGGTCTCCAACAACATGAGGTTGAGTAAATGAAAATCGTTTTTGGGTGAGCTATTCATTTAATGGCACGTGGAGTCACATGACTGTTGCCACACAGAGAGCAAGTCACTGAATCTGTCTTGCTTAAGAGTACTGGTCTGATTGGTTGGTGTAGATTTACTGTGAAATTGCTGGTGCCATTATTGGTGTCAGTAAGTCATTCGACCGGATGTCCCGTCTTCCCAGGGTGCTTCTGAATGTTAATAATGTTCCCTCTTTCTAATGAGGATCTGTTTTGGATGTGTCATATACTTTCTTCCAATGTGTGACACACACATACATGCACTTAAACAATTTACATGTTTTCCTGCCAGCTATGGCATCAGACAGAGCGGGTCAGAGAGGTCAGTGCCCAGTGCAAAGATTCCGAACATGGATATGAAAAAGAGGAAAGTTAAGAGAGGAAAACAGGCCATTAATGATAACTGGCTATCAGGTTTCACAGAATGTCATTTTGAGCCACTTTTTTCAGTGAATGTCAGAACAAAACATTCATTTGACAAAATAAATGAACTCTGGTCTCCGTCAATGAATGAGACTCAAACAACTGGGCTGTATAATTTAATAGTTTCTTATTTTAATTAATGAACTTTGAAGTCATAAAAACAGCCTCCCTTTGCATATACAGTCTTTGTGCTTAAGGTGATTTGAAAGGGGACGTTGACCAAAAAAAATCATTCAACATTCACTTTCATTGTATAGAAAAAGATGCCATGAAAGTGAATGGTGACTGAGGCTAACATTCTGCCTAAGGAGAAGGTTACACTAGACTTTGAGCATGCAAAATTATTTTGGAAACCAAATATATATACAGTATATATTCAAATTATTATTTTTATGTTCCTGCGTCAATGAAAACACACAGTTTTAAGATATGTATTTGTGACAGGGTGGAGGGCGGAGCCGGGTCATGATGCTGCACACCCGGTCCCTTATCAGGCTAATCAAGCCTCCGGGAGGTATAAAGGCCGACTGCGGACGGTGGTGCGACAGAGAGAGAGAATGTTTACGGGCAGCTGTCTGACACCTTTGTGTGTTTGTCTTTTGTGTAAGTTCCTCATTAAACTATTATTTATATTATCAAGCCGGTTCTCGCCTCCTCCTTGCCATTAATCCCTTTAAACTGGTGCTGAAACCCGGGAAGGAGGAGGGATGTGCCGTAGTAGAGTCCTTGCCGCTACAATCCACCCCAACGGAGCAGCCCTGGCCATCCGCCAAAGGACGGAGGAGCCCGGCTACCTGGAAGCAGAGGAACGGCCACCGACCGCGAAGGGAGAAGGAACTCCTAACCAACTGCCTGGAGCAGTCAGGGCCGCTGGCAGAGTATGAGACTGCCGACCGCCGGGAGCGGGAGAAACGCTGCCAGAGGTGGGGGAGACCCCTTCTGTTTTCCGAGAATGCAACGGGGCATTCTGTCCGCCAGTGGCCGGAAGACTGCCTCCGATCCGTCCGGGGATGGAGGAGTGGCCGAGGGCCAAGCTACACCGTATCCGTTTACCGGCTTGACAATTTCAATTATATTTAATGAGGAACTTAAACAAAAAGACAGCTGCCCGTAAACGAAATCATGTATCACAATATATTATTTATTTAGAAAACCAATACAAATTGGCTTTGTATTGCAATGCCTATTTTTGCTTGATTAAATGAAATACTTAAACCAGTCTTCACATTATGCCACATTTCAGTCTATAATGTTGAGCAATATTATAATATATAATATATAATATAATAATATTGTTGAGAGATCTTTTCAAAGCACTGCAACACAGAAAATGAAACATAAGTAATAATAATAATAATAATAATAATAATAATGCAATGAATATGGATATTTGCATGCTGGGATGTGCACGATATAGCAAAATCTCTATTGAATGACACTTTATATCGTCGCCACGATATATATCGTTATATCACCAACATCATTATCGGATGTTTTGATCTTCTATTGTCATCAAACTCTCACGGCGAAATCGTATTTGTATGATATCGTTTGAATTCCTACAACTTTCGCTACAGCCGATGACGTCGCCGGACATCGTTTCCATCTAATATACAACAATGACTTGCTTCTGTCACACACATCAGCTTCTGATCATGTTTACATGCTCTACTGATTGGTTAAGTTTAGATAAGGGGTTTGGGTATGAGTATAATATTAACGCCTCGTGTGCAGAACTCACGCTTACATCCCCATTAGACATCCCGGGAATTTGCATGTGATGAAGTCGTACGAGTTTATAATGCCATTTCCAGGCATTGTATTTTTCGCTGTAAATGTGCCGCCCACATCACAGTACATCTATTATTCCCTAGTAATCATCTATCCGTCTGTCTGTCCGTCCGTCCATCTATCCACCCATCCATCTATCTATCTATCTGTCTGTCTGTCTAGCCATCCATCCATCCATCCGTCCGTCCGTCCGTCCGTCTGTCTGTCTATCCATCTGTCTGTCTGTCTATCCGTCCATCCATCCATCCATCCATCTACCCATCTGTCTGTCTGTCTGTCTGTCTATCATCATCCATCCATCATCTATCCATTTGTCTGTCTGTCTAGCCATCCATTCATCCATCCGTCCGTCCGTCTGTCTATATGTCATTTGCACTTTTATTCATTTTATCTATCTTTCATTCTATATTTGTTAATTTGTGTATCTGTCTATCTATCTATCTATCTATCTATCTATCTATCTATCTGTCTATCTGTCTATCTATCTATCTATCTATCTATCTATCTATCTATCTATCTATCTATCTATCTATCTATCTGTCTGTCTGTCTGTCTGTCTGTCTGTCTGTCTGTCTGTAAGAAGGATGGGAAGAAAAAGTGAACATGCTGAACTACTCCAGATGGACGTCTTGATCACAACCATGAGCCAAACAAACATCCACCTTAATGCTTTATTTAAAGGGCTTAATCACGACCTGGCCCGCCCTGCCACAATAATGTATGGGGATGTACAGTAGGTGTCAACACAGCTACACACATATTTAACACCAGCGCCATTACTTATAACACCTTACAACTTTCTCTCATGTCTTTAAGTGTCTAACACACACAGACGCACACATACACATGCTTCTTCCATTGCCAAGGCACAAGCGAGAGTGTGTTCACCAGCTGGCTGACATTACACTTTAAACACATTTTCTCCAAAACTATTTCCCAAACATCCCCTGCAGGTCAGAAGCATATAATCTCCCTTCTGTCGGCCCTCTTCTCTCCATTCCACTCTCCTCACTTCTCCTCTCACAGTCTACGATTTCTTCGACATGTTTTGCTCCACATGCACACAAACGTCTCGCACAGCGGTCTGAATAAATTCGAGCTACAAGTTTCATTGGATATTTTGGAAGGACCCAAAAACACATTCAAAATGCAATTCATTACTTAATACACCTCTACTGTGTCCTGGCATTTAGATTTTCTAGGACTTAAAGCAAAAAAAACAAAACACACACATACGTATAAGTCTCATTTAAAGCTTAAATTTGTAAAAAATGTAAAAAAAAATGGCGGAAAGTATTGTTTTTTGTTGTTGTTTTTTATCCCAATTTGGAACGCCCAATTCCCACTAGGTCCTCGTGGTGGCGCGGTGACTCGCCTCAATCCGGGTGTCATCTGTCATTGCTGTGGTATGGGGATGGTCCTGTATGGGACATTGTAAACAAATAAACATGCTCTGTACATAGATTTTACATTAACAATATAGCCAGACCCTCTTTTCAAAACACATATGTGTGACATTACTCCTCATAAATACCAAGATATTTAAGCTGACAACAAAACACATGTTGGTCTGGTCTTGAACAACAACAATAAATAATGCAATGCACAGACACTTGCCAATGGTGCCAGTGACGGGAAAATAAACACATTACAGAATGAGAGAAAACTTTGCTTGCTTGATTACATGCCCCCCCCCCCCCCCCCCCCCCCCCCCATTAAGTGTTTACCGATGGCGCAGTGAGACTATGTAGACCGCCACATAGTTTATTCAGGATCGTAGGATGACCTGCGATGATGCACATGTCTGAAAAACACAAACACTATGTTTGTTCAGTGGAAATCAAGCCATTTTTTCTGCCTGCTTTGAGGTTAAGGGGGCGTCCTGTCAGGGATCTGAACTGACAAAATTAAACAAAGAAACTTCACCAAGATGTGAAATTATTCTGATGGTTGTCGGTGAGAATTAGTGCGGAGCATACACTTTGCTTTTTGGGTGGACCAGGACTGGACTTGTAATCTGGCATACGGGCATTTTCCCGGTGGGCCGTCGCACTTTGGGGGCGGACTGGCCATCGGGAGAACCGAGCAGGCTGGTGGATCAGCCTGCGAAACGGGCCAAATGGGCTGTGATTAGCTAAAATGAGCCGCAGTGTTATGCAAAACGGACCACAAAATGGCGCTGTGATATGCCCCTCCCCCTAACTCAACAACTTATTCTCCAGTTGCTATGTAAAATCCCGGGCCGATTTCTCTTCCCAGTCCAGCCCTGGGATGGACAGAGTACCGTTAACTGTCAAATCGCAAATAATGCAGAAATTTGCAATTATACTTTTGTCTTGGAAGGTTTGGAGAGAGTGTACATGTGACAACACATTTCGAAATGTATGCGCATAATTAATTATGAATAATTAAATATTTATTTATACAGTTGTTTTATTGCAATGGACATGACAGGTGTACCATTCTTTCATTTTAGTTATTTAGTTGCTTTAGATGTTATTTTAATCTTAAAAATAAGATAATATATATATATATATATATATATATATATATATAATACACTATTTTATTCGATGGATTACACGTTTAAATTTCATTAAAAAAAATTTCATCAATATTAATTTAATTTTTTATAAATATTATTATTATTTACCTCAATTTAGTTAAAATATAATTTAATTATTTACTGAAGATTTCTCAGTTCAATCTAATTGAAATGCGTAAATCTTAAAATTATACATGTTTCGTCACCCATCCCCAAACCCCTTCATAGTTGATAAAAACTTCACAATTCCACAAGTATTTGATTGGGCGTTACTTCAGTATTGATCCTTATCCTAATCATTGATTAGTCCCGGATAACACGTCCCGTCTCATTGTGGGGGTCTGGCTCATAGACTGCACTAATAACATGATTGGCTAATCACTCCTCTCTCACAGCACTAATACATTGTTCTGTTTGGGAAATGGGAGACTAAAATGTCCCTTGGTGTAGTGTGTTGGCTCTGGGCCCTTGGCGCAGTGGATCTCCCCTACAGATTACATCAATGAGATGGACGCTGGATTGGCTCGCAGCTGCTTAGTGAAGTCTGTATTTTATAAACAAGGAGTGGTGGTGGCGTAGTGGGCTAAAGCACATAACTGGTAATCAGAAGGTTGCTGGTTCACACACACACACAAACACACACACACACACACTCACACACACACACACTCTCTCACACACACACACACTCACTCACACACACACTCACACACTCACACTCACAGGCTCTTTCCAGGGGAATGTTCCATTCCTGATCCTTGGCAGCACGGTCAGACAGCCACTTATTTTCACAGCAACACCCAGTTCGAGACACATTCGTTTACACACAGACTTCCCGAATCAAAAGCACATTGCAAAAGGTCAGTAAGCATTCGATAGTATTTCCTCCTTTTACAAGTGTTTAGGGATAGGTATCCTTTCAGATTTCCTGATTTTATTCAATTTCGATTCACAAGCTCTCAATTGGATGTCATTTGATTCTGATTTATTTGGCTATATTTATATTTTTCAACTTTTAGTGTTTATTTAAAACTAGGCTAACATTGTATCACGTTAATCTCCAATCTGTTAGCTAGCATCTAGTGTAACAGGAGGCAGCTGGTGCGTTATAGCTGTGCGGTATGTGTAAACCTCGCTACCCTGGCCTCAAGAGGCGCACTAGCGACTGACACTAGAAGTTGTGGCCTTTAGCCTCCTCATTAGCGCACCTGCTTCCCATGCCAGAGATACATGTTTGAATTCTGCTCGGAGCACGTCGAGCCAGACTGGTTACACTAGCATAGTCTTTTAATTCTTAGCAAGCCAGCAGAAGTGACTAGCCAGGTTTAAATCACATTTGCGCTAACGGGGCATGTTGTAATACTGCGTTATTCCCCTTTGTGTGTGGTGATGGTGGCGTAGTGGCTAGAGCACAGGGCTGTTAATCAGAAGGTCGCTGGTTTGAACCCCACGGCCACCACCATTGTGTCCTTGAGTAAGACACTTAACTCCAGGTTGCTCCGGGGGGATTGTCCCTGTAATAAGTGCACTGTAAGTCACTTTGGATAAAAGCGTCTGCCAAATGCATAAATGTGTTTGTGTGTGTGTGCGCGTGCGCGTGCGTGTGTGTGCGTGTGTGTCATCAATCCATGCATTTTTCTACTACTGTCATCAGCCTCAACTAAGATGAAGACGAGTCTGTATACAGAGGGAGGTTGAACGGCTGGCTCTGGTGTAGTCATGACCTGGAGCTTAACATGCTCTAAACGGTGGAGATGATAGTGGACTTTAGGAGGAACACCCAAACACTGACCCAGTAACCATTCAGAACAGCACTGTGGCAGCAGTGGAGTCATTCAGGGTCCTGGGCACCTGGGAGACACACATGACTCAGGCAACTCAAGGCCCAGCAGAGGTTGTACTTATATTTTCTATTGTCTTTTTCCTTTAATTTCCAGGTAGAGGCAAAAAAGTATACACTCTCGGAAACAAGACCATATGCACTGCACTGACATCATCATCAAAATCTTCATCATTATCAGCATCATTATCATCATCATCAAAATCATCAGTCATCATCAAAATCATCATCATCAAAATCATCATCATCATCATCAAAATCATCATCATAATCAAAATCATCATCATCAAAATCATCATCATCAGTCATCATCATCAAAATCATCATCATAATCAAAATCATCTTCATCATCATCAAAATCATCATCATAATCAAAATCATCTTCATCAAAATCATCATCATCAAAATCTTCATATTCATCAAAAACATCATCATCAGTCATCGTCATCAAAATCATCGTCTTCATCAAAATCATCATCATCAAAATCTTCATATTCATCAAAAACATCATCATCAGTCATCGTCATCAAAATCATCATCATCAAAATCATCATCAGCAGTCATCATCATCAAAATAATCATCATCATCATCAGTCATCATCATTAATATCATCGTTCATCATCATCATCATTAATAAGATCAGTCATCATCATAAAAATCATCATCATCATCATCAGTCATCATCAACAAAATCATCATCATCATGATCATCATCATCAGTCATAATTATCAAAATCATCATTATATTCATCGTCATCATCTTCATCAAAATCATCATCAATCATTATCATCATCAGTCATCACCAAAATAATCATCATCTTCATCAAAATCATCATCATCAGTCAGAATTATCAAAATCATCATCATATTCATCAAAAACATCATCATCATTCATCATCATCATCAAAATCATCATCATCAAAATCAGCATCATCTTCATCAAAATCATCATCATAAGTCATAATTATCAAAATCATAATCATATTCAACAAAATAATCGTCATCAAAATCATCATCATCTTCATCAAAATCATCATCATCAAAATCAGCATCATCTTCATCAAAATCAGCATCACCTTCATCAAAATCATCATCATAAGTCATAATTATCAAAATCATAAACATATTCAACAAAATAATCATCATCAAAATCATCATCATCAGTCATAATTATCAAAATCATCATCATATTCATCGTCACCATCTTCATCAAAATCATCAGCATCAGCATCATCAAAATCATCATCTTCATCAAAATAGTCATCATCTTCATCAAAATCATCATCATCAGTCAGAATTATCAAAATCATCATCATATTCATCAAAAAACATCATCATCATTCATCATCATCAAAATCATCATCATCAAAATCATCATCATCAGTCATCATCATCAAATTCATCATTAGCAGTCATCATCATCAAAATCATCATCATCATCAGTCAGAATTATCAAAATCATCATCATATTCATCAAAAACATCATCATCATTCATCATCATCAAAATCATCATCATCAAAATCATCATCATCAGTCATCATCATCAAATTCATCATTAGCAGTCATCATCATCAAAATCATCATCATCAGTCAGAATTATCAAAATCATCATCATCAGTCATCATCATCAAATTCATCATTAGCAGTCATCATCATCAAAATCATCATCATCAGTCAGAATTATCAAAATCATCATCATATTCATCAAAAACATCATCATCATTCATCATCATCAAAATCATCATCATAAAAATTATCATCATCAGTCATCATCATCAAAATCATCATCATCAAATTCATCATCATCAGTCATCATCAAAATCATCATCATCATCATCTTCATCATCATCATCATCATCAGTCATCATCATGATCATCAGTCATCATCATCAAAATCATCAGCAGCAGTCATGATCATCAAAATCATCATCATCATCATCACCTTCATCAAAATCATCATCATTTTCATCATCATCATCATCAGTCATCATCATCATCATCAGTCATCATCATCAAAATCATCAGCAGCAGTCATGATCATCAAAATCATCATCATCAGTCATCATCATCATCATCAGTCATCATCATCAAAATCATCAGCAGCAGTCATGATCATCAAAATCATCATCATCATCATCAGTCATCATCATCATCATCAGTCATCATCATCAAAATCATCAGCAGCAGTCATGATCATCAAAATCATCATCATCATCATCACCTTCATCAAAATCATCATCATTTTCATCAAAATCATCATCATCAGTCATAATTATCAAAATCACCATCATATTCGTCAAAAACATCATCATCAGTCGTCATCATCATCAAAATCATCATCAGCAGTCATGATCAACAAAATCATCATTATCATCATCTTCATCAAAATCATCACCATGAGTCATAATTATCAGAATCATCATCATATTCATCAAAATAATCATCATCAAAATCATCATCATGAGTCATAATTATCAGAATCATCATCAGCAGTCATCATCATCATCAAAATCATTATCATCACCATCTTCATCAATATCATCATCATCATCATTAATATCATCATCAAAATCATCACCTTCATCAAAATCATCATCATCAAAATCAGCATCATATTCATCAAAAACATCATCATCAGTCGTCATCATCATCAAAATCATCATCAGCAGTCATGATCATCAAAATCATCATTATCATCATCTTCATCAAAATCATCATTATCATCATCTTCATCAAAATCATCATCATCTTCATCAAAATCATCATCATCAAAATCATCATCAGCAGTCATGATCATCAAAATCATCATTATCATCATCTTCATCAAAATCATCATCATCTTCATCAAAATCATCATCATCAAAATCAGCATCATCTTCATCAAAATCATCACCATGAGTCATAATTATCAAAATCATAATCATATTCAACAAAAACATCATCATCAGTCGTCATCATCATCATCATCAATATCATCATCATCAAAATCATTATCATCACCATCTTCATCAAAATCATCATCATCATCATCATTATCATCATCATCAATATCATCATCATCGTCCCTGCTTTGATTTTGTTTTTCCTTTGGAATCCCTTACAAAAATGTACCATAGTGTAATTTCTGCCAAACTAGTTAGGTCTACCCCGACCCACCCAAATAGACAAAAACCCACCCAAAATATTAGAGGTTATTCTTTAACTTCAAATATATATTTATAAAATAGTTTAAAAATGCACAAATTCTGGTTTCTGAAAACGTGAAAGAACTGTTTGAATTTGCCGCTTTTCCGTTATTAATGAATATTTGGTAAATGATCAATTCTGGTGAAATTTGGACCATCCATTTTTATTGAGGCCCACCCAAAAGTAATTTTCTGGCTACACCCTTGTTCTTGGAGCAAATGTGTAAGTGAAAATAATATTTGCTGTGATCTCCCATTCACCGCTGTCGAAGTTTACCCAAACACTTACTTCCACGCTGCAAAACCCGGATTGTGTAAAAGGTGTTTTAAAATACAGCGCAGATGGATGCAAAAGTGGGTTCGGTTTGAACGCCCCTCAAGCTTGGGATAGGCCAATATCGCTGATATCAATACCAATACCTCTTTTGAATCAAATGTTTTAGGAAGTCTTTGGATAAAATGAGTAACTTAAATTATGGCTTAATTTTTTATACACACACACACACACACACACACACACACACACACACACACACACACATATATATATATATATATATATATATATATATGTATATATGGGCCTTGAACAGAAAATAATTAGGCTGCTTTGTGTACCTTTTAAACTAATTTTAGTTGGCTATAAGCCACATACAACCTCAAAATTAACCATATATATTATTATTATTATTGTTATTATTATTATTGTTATATGGTTACTGTTACTAAAACCAAGGTACCATATGGACACTACAGTAATGCTGTATAAAACATGGTTAATTGTAACCTTGGTTACTGCCCAAAAAAAAAAAAAAAAAAAAACATGATTTCTTCAGTTATGACTAAATACAATATTACTACAGTAAATCCATGGTAAATTTTCTTCATGTTATCATTTATTAACGAGGATTACAGATGATTATCAATGTTTTCAACTCTAAAATTAAATAAAAAAACTTTTTAATTATCTATATGCCCATCCCAACCTCAAGCTAAGTCAGGCCACGCCCCGCCCCGCCCAGCCCCGCCCCGCACGCGGATACCTCGGCCAGAGTCACTGTCCAGTCACACTCAAAGAACAGCTCGTTTCGCCCTTTATTTTTTGGCTTTTTATGCGTTTCATCTCCTTAAGTTGAAGAGAACGTAGTTATGCAACATTGGACACGTCTTCAATTAATTGCAAACATGATTTAAAATAACGGAAAATAACGGACGTGAAGTGTCAGACTTGCAGAAAATAACGACTGAAAACAGCTCTCACAGGTACTATTATTAATAATATATTCCGTTTTTTATTGTATTGTGTAAATGAGGAACATCTGTTTAAAAATAAAATAAAATTGTTATTTATAAATATTTAAAATAAAAATGTTAATTTTCAGCATTATTTCAACAGTTTGACCCAGATATAGTTTTAAAAATTATAACCGTTTGTGGCACCATATTTATAATAATAATTACATTTTGAAATAATGTAATTTTATTTTTATTGCGCTTTTTCACAACACCTATTGTTCTAATCAGCTTTACAAAGAAAGGTGCCTCATTATCATATTATCGTTTTGGCCACGCCCCAGTCATTTGTTATGATGGCAAAGCTCATTAATATAAAGCAGCACTTGCAGAGGTGGGTTGAGTAGCCAAAAACTGTACTCAAGTAAAAGTACAATTACTTTAAAAAAAAATAATTATTCAAGTATTTGAGTATGAGTAAGAGAAGACTAATTCGTTATTTTCACAAATTACATAATGGACATTAACTCTATATTCCACTATATAATACACATTGAACATGTATTAGAGAATGATTATTATTATTATTAATGGAAATTCTGTCATCATTCACCATCATGTTGTTCCAAACCTTTCTTTCTTCCATGCCACACAATAAGGAGATTTTAGGCAGAATGTTTGCCTGAGTCACTATTTACTTTCAATGAATGTGTGTTGAATAAATGTTTCAATGATTTTTTTTCTCTCCATATTTTGAAAGTGAATGGTGACTGAGACTGTCAGTCCCTAACATTCTGTCTAATATCTTTTGTGTTCCACAGAATACAGAAGGTCAAACGGGTTTGGAACAACATGAGGCTTGGGAAATTATGACAGAATATTAAATTATGGCTGAGCTTTAAAGGGACAGTTCACTCAAAAAACAAAAATTCTCCCATTATTTACTCACCCTCATACCATCACAGATGTGTATGAATTTTCTTTCTTCTGCAGAACACAAATTAAGATATTTAGAAGAATGTTTCAGCTCTTTTGGTCCATACAATGCAAGTGAATGGTGACCAGAACTTTAAAGCTTCAAAAAGCACATCAATGCAGTATAAAAGTAATCCATAAGACTCCAGTGGTTTAATACATGTCTTCTGAAGTGATATGATAGCTGTCAGTGAGAAAAAGATCACAATTTAAGTCATTTTTTGCTAGACGTTCTTCTCCCTGCCCAGCAGGGGGCGATATGCAGACAATAATGTGAATCACCTAAAACATGTGATCTGTTTCTCTGTTTCTCATCCACACCTATTACATCGCTTCTAACGATATTTATTAAACCACTGGAGTCTTATGGATTACTTTTATGCTGATTTATGGATTACTTTTTGAGCTTTAAAATGTTGGCACCCATTCACTTGCACTTTATGGACTAAAAGAGCTGAGAAATTCTTCAAAAAATCTTAAATTGTGTTCTGCAGATGGAAGAAAGTCATACAGATATGAGCTGGCATGAGGGTGAGAAAATGATGAGAGAATTTAACATTTCAAGTAACTATTACAGTGAAAACGTGAACAAAGGGACATTATATATAATGCTGAAATATAAACCAAAGCAAGATCATGCTTTATTAATGCATACTTTGGCTATTTCATAGCTTTTAGTTGTTAGTTCAGTGTAGTTGAGCTTTTCGTTTCAGAGGTGTAGGCCAGATTTGTGGGTGAGGACTGTTTAAGAGCCGGGGTGCGTTAACGCACAGGCTTATATGGCCTGAAGCCCAGGGGCCTACAACTCGCATGGGTCCCAGCGTGAGGAGCGCTTTTAAACGCTTTCAGAGGGAGACACGGTTGTTGACACTTTGAAGGGGGCCTCAGTGGACCAGCAAGCCCATTAGCCAAAAGGTACCTTAAAGTACCCTTGGTCAATAGAATGAAAGATGGGACATCCCCCGTCTGTCTCTGCTACACTTCACACCTCTGTGCCAACAGCAGAGAGCTGGGATTGGCATTAACTGTTGACTCTGTGGTTCACCAGAAGAGAGGTAGAGCAAGCATGGACCTAGCACTTGAGTGGCTTGGAGGGCTCTTTTCCCTATCCCATCAGCATTTTTTCCGTGTTAACGGGCTGTTACCTCTCTGTGATGCACGCAGACCGTATGGAAACTCACTCACACACCCAGTGGTTTTATGGGATGAGTCCAAAGAAAGCTTCAGTCATAGGCAGGACTGGACTGGTAATCGGGCATACCGGGCATTTTGCTGGTGGGTCAACGCACTTTGGGGCCGATCAGGGGCGGACTGGCCATCGGGAGAACAGAGCGGGCCGGTGGTTCGGTCACGAAATGGGCCGAATTGGCCGTGTTGAGCCGCCACGTTATGCAGAACGGACCACAAAACGGGATGCGATATGCAGAAAAGGACACCGAACAATAAATGGGATGCCTGACATACTATTTATCTTTTATTTTGTCTCACTTTAAAAATGTCGGCCAGTCATTTGTTCAACAAATCCAGTCCATGTTCGATAGAAATGATTGATTGTTGGCTTCCTAAGCAACCAAATTGGCCCGGTTACTAGGGAGGGTAGAGTCACATGGGGTAACCTCCTCGTGGTCACTATAATGTGGTTCTCGCTCTCGGTGGGGCGTGTGGCGAGTTGTGCGTGGATGCCGCAAAGAATAGCGTGAAGCCTCCACATGTTCTAGGTCTCCGTGGTAACGTGCTCAACAAGTCACGTAATAAAATGCGCGGATTGACGGTCTCAGACACAGAGGCAACTGAGATTCATCCTCCGCCACCCGGATTGAGGCGAGTCACTACGCCACCACGAGGACTTGGAGCGCATTGGGAATTGGGCGTTCTATGAGAGCAGGTTGGGATTTACTCTGTGTACGTTGGGGAGTGTATGTAAGAGTCAGAGTAGGACAGGAAGTATGTTTACTGTACGTCTTCAGAGCATAGTGTCACCTGGGTGTTAAGAGGTTTTAGCACAGAAGTGCCACAGTTAGTCTCTTAGTCTTCTGTCTCTCTCTTCACTCTCTGTCTTATATACATTTTCTCTCTGTCTGTCTCCCTTCACAACATCAACATGAGTCAGGAAGACAAATTACCATCCATTCCTTAAATTCCCAGATTTCTTTACTCATTTAGCATGTAGCGCTGATGCAGTGCTTCTGTTTAAACTTCATAATGGAAAAGGAAATAAATACACCCCTACTGATCTTCCTAATAACCTGGTTTACCTGACATCCCATAATGTACCCTGGTATATGCATGTATGTGTTGTTCTCATGACCAACATAACTGACATGCTGTCTTCAGCTTAGTCTCTCTCAAAGGGCTTCTGTCAGCGGTCTTACACACCTAAACACCCATGATAAAAACACAGAACAGTGTCAAACGCCTCGTCTTAATTCTTCCTTCTCACGGCGTTAACCTTACATTATCCGCTCCTTCTTTACCTGTATATCGGGAACAGTTTTCAATGCTCTCACTCTAAACACCGCTAATCGAGAGGAGACATTATCCGAGCACTTTGTCCACTCTCCTTTACGGCTATAGAGGTTCCTCTCAGGATGTTTTAAATTACCTATAATTCCCTAAAGCTGTCACTCACAGACAAACAGGCTGAGTGTTAGGTATTCAGAGCACATAATGAGGTTTGGGAATGTTGGCTGGGAGGAATGTCTTCTCTTCCTCTGCCCTGTGTCATCAGATATGCACCTGGCTCTCTCCGTGCTCTCTCTCTCTCTCTGCGAGCTGAAAATTCGTCTCCTTTAAAGATGAGAGGGGGGATTAAAAGTGTATCATTAAACATGGATTTGGCTCAATCAAACACAACCTCAGACATTATGTTGCAGAACTCAGCAGAAAGATTTCCTCTAAAATTTCACTTTAGCTGATATCTTATTCAGTTGCCTTTTAGGCAGAATGCAATAATCTGTGAGTAATGATGACCCTCGTGAGCGACTGTGGAAATACTAGAATTGCCTTAAATCAGGTTTACAGACTGCAGGAAACAGTTGTTGAGAAATAGAAATACAATTTGAGGGGCCCGGGTAGCTCAGTGAGTATTGACGCTGACTACTACCCCTGGAGTCGTGAGTTTGAATCCGAGCGAATGACTCTGACGAGCCGGTTCATTTGTGTCAACGGTACGAAACACACGGCGCAGCCGGTGCTGTCCGATTCCCGAGCGATTGACTCTTTTGAGTCGGTTCATTTGTGTCAACGGTACGAAGCTCACGGCACGCCCGGTGTAGTCCGATTCCAGAGCGAATGACTCTCGTGAGTCGGTTCATTTGAGTCAACGATATGAAACACACGGCGCGGCCGGTGCAGTCCGATTCCCGAGCGAATGACTCTCATGAGTCGGTTCATTTGTGCCGACGGTACGAAACACACGGCGTGGCCGGTGCAGTCCGATTCCCGAGCGAATGACTCTCATGAGTCGGTTCATTTGAGTCTACGGTATGAAACACACGGCGCGGCCGGGGCAGTCCGATTCCCGAACGAATGACTCTCATGAGTCGGTTCATTTGAGTCTACGGTATGAAACACACGGCGCGGCCGGGGCAGTCCGATTCCCGAGCGAATGACTCTCATGAGTCGGTTCATTTGAGTCAACGGTACGAAACACACGGCGCGGCCGGTGCAGTCCGATTCCCGATCGAATGACTTTCATGAGTCGGTTTATTTGTGTCAACGGTACGAAACACACGGTGCAGCCAGTGCAGTCCGATTCCCGAGCGAATGATTCGAATCTACAATGCAAATATACCAGTGTCCGATTGATTCATCAATATCTTAGTTTCCCAGGCATAACTTTCCTTTGAAATTGTTATTGCAATTTTCATGTAAGCTACAGAGTAAAACCTCATTATGAAGAACATGATAGCATTGAAATATTTCGATAATTTCTCTATTTTGAGTCATTTAACTTCAGTCATAACAGTACAATTACAGTCAAGCATAATAATAAATGAACATTGCCAAACGTAGCTTATTTCAGTTCAGTCAGAGCACTTTTCCCTCTGTTTATATATATATATATATATATATATATATATATACATTTTGGCTTTTGAATTTTCTGTTTAAATGAACAGTTTATCCATGCATCTGGCAGCCACAGGAGCTGACAGTTTTTATAAGAGCTGTTCAAGGTAACAGTTATGAATCTGTATAATATAACATAGCCAAAAAATACATATATCCATATGCAGGAATAAATCAAAGGTAACCAAGAGGGAAAATGATAGGATATTATTTAATTTCTCTACAAATCACTGTTACAGAGTCTAACCACCACCTTGAGCAGTGATATGAGCTTCTGTTGATGTAATGAAGGCAGATTTTCTTGTATGTTGTCATTAGTGTGCTGTGAAAATATAACATAGCCTTCATGTCGGCGTGTGCTAATGTTGAAATAAATATTATTTACTCAGCTCAGATTTACACCTACCACATTGTCCACAACATTATTTTACTGTTCAGCTCCACTTAATGTCAGCCAGGTTCATTCAGGAGCCTGAGATACATATTTGTGTTGTTCTCGGCAAGGGTCAGGTTCGGTAGGCAGTTACGGTTCATCTCTAGTTTAATAACGCATTTGGATTAAATAGACATGCTCAGTTGTAACCTCCGCTTATGCACGTGTATGGCTCTGTAGATGTTCACACTCTGTCAGTGTTTCACGTGGGTAAGCATGTTAAATCAGTTGATGACATCACAGAGAAAACAAGCCGCAAGATAGAAGCCCTTTTGTCATTTAAGTCTCCTGTCTGGGAACCTTTTCTTTATGCAGTCAATTACAACAGCAATGGTCAAAAAACTGTTTGCAGACATTGCTTGATATGAGTGAATATTTAGTTTTTCTGAATATAACAAATACCGAAACCGTGATACACACCGAACTGTGAGTAATTTGAACCGTCACACCCCTAATTTTTCTCCCCAAGTCCTCGTGGTGGCGTAGTGACTCGCCTCAATCCGGGTGGCGGAGGACGAATCTCAGTTGCCTCCGCGTCTGAGACCATCAATCCGCGCATCTTATCACGTGACTTGTTGAGTGCGTTACCATGGAGATGTAGCACATGTGGAGGCTTCACGCTATTCTCCGCGGCATCCACACACAACTCACCACACGCCCCACCGAGAGCGAGAACCACATTATAGCGACCACAAGGAGTTTACCCCATGTGACTCTACCCTCCCTAGCAACCGGGCCAATTTGGTTACCCCATGTGACTCTACCCTCCCTAGCAACTGGGACAATTTGGTTACCCCATGTGACTCTACCCTCCCTAGCAACTGGCCCAATTTGGTTACCCCATGTGACTCTACCCTCCCTAGCAACCGGGACAATTTGGTTACCCCATGTGACTCTACCCTCCCTAGCAACTGGGACAATTTGGTTACCCCATGTGACTCTACCCTCCCTAGCAACTGGCCCAATTTGGTTACCCCATGTGACTCTACCCTCCCTAGCAACCGGGACAATTTGGTTACCCCATGTGACTCTACCCTCCCTAGCAACTGGGACAATTTGGTTACCCCATGTGACTCTACCCTCCCTAGCAACCGGGCCAATTTGGTTACCCCATGTGACTCTACCCTCCCCAGCAACCGGGCCAATTTGGTTACCCCATGTGACTCTACCCTCCCTAGCAACTGGGACAATTTGGTTACCCCATGTGACTCTACCCTCCCTAGCAACCGGGCCAATTTGGTTACCCCATGTGACTCTACCCTCCCTAGCAACCGGGACAATTTGGTTACCCCATGTGACTCTACCCTCCCTAGCAACCGGGCCAATTTGGTTACCCCATGTGACTCTACCCTCCCTAGCAACTGGCCCAATTTGGTTACCCCATGTGACTCTACCCTCCCTAGCAACTGGCCCAATTTGGTTACCCCATGTGACTCTACCCTCCCTAGCATCTGGCCCAATTTGGTTACCCCATGTGACTCTACCCTCCCTAGCAACTGGCCCAATTTGGTTACCCCATGTGACTCTACCCTCCCTAGCAACTGGCCCAATTTGGTTACCCCATGTGACTCTACCCTCCCTAGCATCTGGGACAATTTGGTTACCCCATGTGACTCTACCCTCCCTAGCAACCGGGACAATTTGGTTACCCCATGTGACTCTACCCTCCCTAGCAACTGGGACAATTTAGTTACCCCATGGTTACCCCATGTGACTCTGTAACTCTCCTTGCTTAGGAGACCTGACTGGAGTCACTCAGCACACCCTGGGATTTGATTTGAATAGGGTGACACAGATTCAACAAATAAAAACAACACAGCCTCATAATAGTATGATATGGTGAAGATTGGGGGTGGGTCATGAGGCAAATTATTTGAGACATCCGCGATTATTAGATATTTGAATTCCAATCACTTTTTAATGCACAAATAAGGGAACTTTAAGCGAATATACTTTATAAATGCCATGAACGGTGTGTTTGTGTGTCATTCAGTTGTGTGTCCGAGCCGAGTCACCGAGCCGCACCGTGGACTTCAACGCGCGCTCTGATGCATGCACTGTCCGCAGAGGCTCGCGTGCAAAGTGCTCCGGTTTCACTTGAGACAGTCGTGCAAATGTTCCTGGTTCATACACTCTGTTAGAGAAGGAGACGCATGCTTTATTTCATATTTCTGTGGATAAAATGATAAAACAAAATCTCAAAGGTTTTGCTTCATGAGAAATAAGAGCTGGTCGGTTTAATCAAAGAGCATTAAAATAACATGTGAACGTTACATAATAACGGTTCTCTGATGCGCCGTCACATGGTCCTCGATCAGACCCTCTCAGGCGGATGGCCGCCGCTCCTCCATGGGCGGACCGGAGTCAGACCTCCATCCCCCAGTGGACAGAACGCCCCTCCGTGTTCCAGGCGACCCGTGGGGACACTCTTCCGCCCCTGGCAGCGGTCTTACCACTCCAGGCAGTAGGGGACTCACTTCCCTTCGCCCCTTGTGGACGGCGGTCTTCTCTCAACCCATCCGCGTTTCAGAGGGACGGCAGGGCACTCCTACACCCCTGGCAGTGGCTCCATCGTGACAGGCGGTCAGGCTACTCCGTCCCCTGGCGGACGGTAACGGCGCTCCCCTGGACTCCTCCTTCCCGGGTTTCGGCACCAGTGTAAGGGGGTTAAGATGGGCAAGGTGGAGTCGAGAACCGGTTTGACAATATAAATAAAGTTTAATGATAAACTTAAACAAAAACACACAAACATAATCACATACAGGGCAGCTGCCCGTTATTCTCTCTCTCTCTCTCGAACTGTCGTCACCGGCCGCCGTTATCCCTCACGTGCCCCAACAGGCTGACTGGGGACCGGCCGTGCGTCGTTCCAGCCCCCCTCCGCTCCACAGTGGCATAATGTGAAATACAGCATTGTGCTATGGTTGATTTATAACGATTATTTATAAAGAAAGGCATTTGAAAGAAGGCTGAACGTGGCTGTCCTCATCAAGCTGACCTTTTGTTTGGAGACAAACAGATTTATAAAACGAGAAAGAGAGAGAGAGGGAAAGTATGCGCGTTGGTGGACAAAGGGAAGGATTTGAATAGTGCAGCAGCTGATGCTGGGCTGTCCAAATGCAGAGGTGCCTGAAAGAGACCTCCGTAAAGCAGCTGAGCATTCGCTTGGGATTTAACAAGTTCTCAAATGCACACACACATCTCCCACAAAGATGCCCAGACACTCCCTTGGATGACTCGTAACTGTTCATTCCAGCACAGATCTGCAGCAGCAGAGCTCTCGTCTCCCATCATGAAGACTACAGGAGAACCAGACCACCACAGGAGCAGACGCCAGAGTCTCCCCCAGGACGGGATGCCGTGCTGGGCCAAGAGGGTCAGGATAAAGCGGTACTTCTGCGTGCTCTTGGTGCTCTCCGTCTCTCTGCCGAAGGTGAACTGCACAAAGGAGAGTGTGCCAAGAGTTAAACTCAGCTACAAAGGTAAAGTCCTGTTGTGTTTGTATTTGCTCACTGTAATCAAATTATGCATTAAATCTCAGTATTGAAACTCTAGTTTGATATAGGAACGATTTAGGATCATTAGTGCTATTTTTATCTGCTTGAACGTTTGTTGTATTTAAAAGGCACATTATAAAGTACATTTAGCATTTAGTGATGAGAGGTTTATAACTCGTGCTTGTATAAGGTCAATATTTAGACTTCACATACGACTGATTGAGTGTGCATAAGGGATGTGCTGCATATCACAGTTGTGTCTTAGATTTACTGGGAGTACACAGAGACTCACAGAGACATATCTACTTTTTATGCATTACAGTTTGTTCCCAGTTAGTGGTGATAAGCATGGCTGGACTGGTAATCTGGCATACCGGGCATTTTCCCGGTGGGCCGCCACACTTTGTGGCCGATCAGCTAAAATGTGCCGCCGCGTTATGCAGAACGGACCACAAAACTTATATAGTGTTCAGAAATGTGAAGTAATCCCTCGTCCCATACAGTTTGTGTTACGAAAACAAATGATACTTCTAATTGTGTGGCTTGTTAAGGAGAGCTGTGCTACTCCTACGTGTTTTTTTGCTTGGCAGATGATAAAATGGGTGAACCGGTTCTATAGACTTACCTTGAAGGAGGGACCAGAGCCATATTCGTGGATCAAAATATCCTACAGACTTGAGTTGGGCTTTTTTTTTACTTCGGCCATTAAGCAATAGGGCTGGGTATTGAAACAAGCTCTTGATTCAAGTTGTTTCGATTCAGATTTGATCAATCCATATGGGTATATTTCAGTTATAATGTCCCTTTTGATTACATATATAAATATGTAAATATACAAAATGCTGTTAATTATACAGGGGATCTCCTAACTTGGTACATTATGAAAACATTTTGAAAACACACTTTGCTCATCATTTTGGTCACACTTTGGCTTTTTAAAGGTGCAGTATGTAAGATTCAGAAACTCTTGTTTTTAGTGACACCTGTGGCCGTTAAGTGAACTGCAGCAGCTGCCTGTTGCTCGCGCTCATGCACACACTCCATAGTGACACGCGCGAGCGAGCGAGTATCAGCCAAAACAATGCTGTAACGCACAAAGAGACTGAACGTGATTCACCGGCATCATGCTGACAGATGAGGTAGCATCATTAAAATTACACAGTTATGATTGTTTTACTAGAAACTTTGAGAATAAACTAAAAACTACTTATTAGCTAGCATAGCATACTGCTACACACATACAGCTACATACTGACGAACTACACCAGACAGTTTACTGTTGCACTATTGTATGTTTTGTATGTCATATATTGTACTACGATCAAGAAACCAGCGGATTTGCTTAATTTTATCCTGTACACCTGACTTTTAGTATAAAAAAGGAAGCATTTCGTCAGCGTTAGCAGGCGAGATCAAGTTAGCTAAAATGACACCGATCAATCCTTATGGCACTGTATCTCACATGCTTTGCAGTTATGTAAGTTTACCTGTCCAATAAGAAGGTCACCAGTTCAAGGTCAGTTTTGAGCCCCAAAACCGAACGAAGGTCCCTCCAGGAATCAAACGCCCTGCCGATGTTCACTCCAGTTTTCGTTTGACCACAATAACGTTCCCGCTTAGCCAGACAGGATTCAGTAGATAAATGTTTGTTTGGTTTACTCAGAGTTTGTGTAGGAGTCGGTGTTGTGCTGGGAGCGGGACGTTTCCTGGATTCCTTCTCGAAGATAACGTTATCTAGCGTTGCAGTTTGTTGACGCTGTTGACTAGCGGAAGAGAAGCACTGAGACTCTCGTGAGCGCTCATAAACGTCACATCCTTTGGATTTTCCCGGCAAAACCGACCCGCTCCCTTCACATGATCATCAGTCTACAGGCATTAATAGGCAACCTAGGAAGTCTGGGAAGGGCTCATTTTTTAAGTTGTGTTACAAGCCGTTCACACATAGTCAAAAAAAGGCGAATTTTACATGAAAATGGTTACATATTGCACCTTTAAAACAGAACAATAAGATATTATTATTCATGTGTTATTTTTTGTTACATGTTTGTTGTTTAATTGTATATATTTACAAGTATTTATATTGATTTGTTGAGCACATGCTTAAACTGGTACTGTCTCTTTAACAAAACTTTAACATAGCATTTATATAAAGAGCGTCTATAGAGACACTTTGCGATGCATTAATCGAAATAAATGATATTTTTTGTTGTTTTTGACCAACAACTTAATTTAGCAATTTAGAGAGCAGAAATGGTATTAAAAGAGACATTATTTAATGACAAATGGGCCGTGTGGATCTCGTCTTTGGACATACATTACACGGAACAACTTTTACTTTGCAAATGTGAGTTATTTCCTCGCATTGAAGTGGAGGGTTGCGCATAGAGACAAAGATCGATCTTGGGATTTTCGTATCGAGATTGATGAAATGAATATCGCGAAACATCGGAAAATCAATATGTTTACCCACCCCTATGAAGCAGCCACTTAGCAACCACCTAGAGCAACCTAGTAACCCAACGCATAGTAACACTGCATAGCAATGCCATGGCTTTGTGGCGGCATGTTTTGCATGGCCAAATACCACTTTTATTATCTTCAGAAAAGTTGCTCATCCATTGTTGCATCTATACAGTATGTACCACTGAAGTACGCCATAGTATTCCAGATGCTAGATAGCTGGCTATCTGCGGTAATCGCAATTTCACAAGCACAATTGGTGAAAACGCAGGCTTTGATTGATGCACAAACTTATATTTCTTAATTATTGCATTTAGGTCCAAGTTGTCTGGATTGCACTGTAAGAATAAATGACTATGTCAGAACAACAGTAACTACAGAACTGCATGGTCTAAAATAACCCCAGAATATTGATGTAACTATCTACATATCCTGTGGTGTTTGCTAACCGCTGTTTCATGCTGTGACTCTCTCTCTCTCTCTCTCCCTCTCTCTCTCTCTCTTTCTCCCTCTCTCTCTCTCTCTCTCTCTCTCCCTCTCTCTCTCTCTTTCTCCCTCTCTCTCTCTCTCTCTCTCTCTCTCTCTCTCCCTCTCTCTCTCTCTCTCTCTCTCTCTCTCTCTCTCTCTCTCTCCCTCTCTCTCTCTCTCTCTCTCTCTCTCTCCATGTACCTGTTGTTGTGTTTGATCACTCGACTGCAGCTGCGTCTTCAAAGGTTTTGATGACTCAATAACACGTTAACAGTGATCCAGTGTGAGTTATGCTGACACACAATAAAAGTGACACACACTCAAACACACACACACATCCTTGCCCTGTGTTTATAATGAGTGAGAGTTAAAGACCAGATAAACATGCGTGATGCTATAAAACAGGTGAGGCGTAAGAGAAAACAACTGTGAAAATTAACAATGCGTCCTTACTCATTTATGTGCACTGACACATGTTGGCTACAGTCTGTATTATGTGTACATTGTCCACAATTATAGACGTGATATAAATCAGCACTAATTCTTCACTGTTTTATGCCACTGAAGGAAATAAAAGTTGTCGCTCCCTAAAATCTCAAACGGACGCTCGTGAGGCCAGTACAAATATGACTGTGGCTCTCTGTTTATTTTCAGCTTTTTAGGATTAAACTCCCTGAATGTATACATGCCGTGCATTACGTTGCCAGATATTCGGTCTCGGTGCGAATAGGCCTTAATCCATTTAGCCACAGTGAGTGGGTCAGTTTCACGTACATCTTTAACCTTGCTGTTCCACTCCATGTTTGGTCCTGTTGGAGAGGATGCAGAGTGCTTGGAGACGTCATTGACAATCCATCATCTTAGCAGATGCTCTCATAAAAAAGGCACCTTTTCTGTATCAGTGCACTCCTTAAAAGGAGCCCGTCATTATCCTGAAGAATGCCGGACTCGCTGTGAACATCAGAATCATTGATGTGTACACCTCAGGGCCAGTTCACCAACGTTCCTCCCACCCATGCATTAAAATTGCCTTGTTTTTCTCCCAAAGGATAGCTAAAAGTGGACCATGTGATCTGCATTAGAAAGATTTCTTAGCTAAACAATGTCCTGTCTGTCGCCAACATCACATTCTGGCCCCTAGCTGACAATGAGCAGCAAAGTCAGTAAAAAACATTGCAATGTTAGCTTCAGGTTGTGTAAATATTTCTATAAAAGACTCCATCTGCACGAGAAACCTGAGTGACTGGTATTGATTGTATATTTTCTTGTGTTTGACGTAAAGTGTACATGTATGATGGTTTTAGACGTGCATGTCAGAGTCATGATTATAAAGTGTTCTGCAAATAGGACACACACATATACACTCTGTCTTATTTTGCAATAGGATAACAGCGCTTTAAAGAGCTCACAGTACAGTACACAATTAATTTATAACTATATGGCTCCCAGTTGGCAGCAGTTCTGTAAACAGATGTAAAACAAGCAGGTCATAAATATGGTCATTCGTCTCCCTAATGTACTGTTCACAGAGTTCCTCTAGTTTTCCACTAGTTTGGCTCTCTGCCCAAACCTCAGCAAGGATATTGATTGCTCCTAAGTGTATAATCTTTTACTTTCTGATACATTTTAAAAGAAGTCTCACTTTGTGACTTTAGCTTTAATGTGTGGCCCTGTGTCTGGTGAATAGCTGAAGGGACTTAAATTTGTCAACCCCTCAAATTATGCATTACTTTATAGGGTTTTCTAAGCTTTGCCGTTGCCTACAGGGCTGAAATGGCTTTCAATAGGAAGGTTGAACTGTACAGCAAAAATGTAAAGATTGAACTATAATGAGGGAATGAACTACAATCAAGCATTGCAAATTAAAAATGATGGAAAAGGATGAAACTATCGATTTAAACTTGATTGTAAGTTTATTGCAAAATATTCCGATATATGCTAATATATAGTTTGAGAGTGTAGGGGGACTCGACTGTGTCATTTACAGTTCGAATAGAAGTGAAACGTTTGTTATTGAACACTGTAACACATACAGGACGGGCAAGGAGGAGGCGGGAACCGGCTGAACCGTAAACATAAAGTTTAATGGTAAATTAAAGCCAGCGTAAACAAATGTGCTGCGCGGCCACGTGCGTCTCTCTCTCTCCCGAACCGGCGTCTCTGGCCACCCCTTAATCTCACTCTCCTGCTGATCAGCTGATTCAGCGCTGGCCGGTCTCCATCACGGCCCAGCCATGCCCTCCTCCTCGTCACATGCCTCCCCTGCCCGTTTCAGGCTTGGGCACCACCTGGGGGCGCTGCCCTTCTGGCCATTCTGTCAGCCGGTGGACCAACCCGCCTCCTGTGAACCTGGGGGGAGAGATGAAGGGAGGCATGGGGAGAGGGAAAGGGCGGGAGAGAGAGAAGAACTTGCTCGCTAGCTCCCAGTCGCTCGTCTTCCCCGGCGGACAGCAGCGAGTCCTCCGGCCCCTGGCCGATGGAACTGATCCACGCCTTCTTCGGCAGTTGGCCTACGGTTCCTCCAGCTCCCTGTGGCCAGCAGCAACCCCTCCGTCCCCAGGCAGATAACCGCAGCTGATCCCCTGGTGGATGGCAGCGGCGAGGACTCCACGACAGGGCATTCCTCCTCCCTCCTGGGTTTCGGCACCACTGACATAAAGGACAGGCTGAGTAAACATAAAGTGTAATGGTAAACTTAAAACTAGCATAAAAAACGTGCAGCGCAGCCACGTGCGTCTCTCTCTCTCCCGAACTCTCGTCTCCGGCCGCCCCTTTATATCACTCTCCCGCTGATCAGCTGATTCAGAGCCGCCATGCTACATCACGCCCCAGCCACGCCCTCCTCCTCATCACAACATTTTTTTTTAAACATCAACTTGAAATAATGTGGACTTATGGCTTCAACAGAGGCATATACCATCAATTAACAAACACATATTTTATAAGTTATCATACAAATCAATGTACATAAGGAGAAAATAAATAGCATATTTAACTCCAGAACCAGACTTGCACTCTACAACATAACTGGCTTTTTCATATAAAGGCAGGACTTTTTTTTTTACTACATCCGCCATATAAGCATTGCGGTTTCTTTTATTAGCACCAAAGTGCTATGCTATCTCCCTCAAACAAATATATTATGGGAGATTAGCTCCTGCACCAGTGCCCATAAGCGTTGATTCCCCCGATGGATCCAGATAAAGCTCCAGAGCTCCAGATAAATCTCAGTAGTCCTCAGTGCTAAGCAGGGATCATTCAACAGGGCTCTGACCCAATACTGTTTCCAGAGTAGATTAGCATCAGCTAGTCAGTAGTTAGCATAAATCTAGTTTTAATTTGGCAAGGATTTTTTATCTGGTAAATATTGAGGTGTGTTCACCCTGGACCATGGAGGATAATACTTTTGTCTTAAGGTTTATTCAGCCTCTTGATGCTCTAGGCTCATAACCATAACATCCCATGACCCCACCATAACACGGATGTTGAAATTAGATGTGTGATATGGCAGACAGCACAAGGAGAGAGGTGGCTGAAAATCTGAAGAATGAAAGAATGAACGATACAAGTATGGAGAATGGTGGGAATGTATGTGAATAAAACAAAGAGAGAATCAGAAAGCATACATGAACATGCATGCAACCCTCCTTTTAAGGGTGTTTTGGGTGCACACAGCCAAATTTATTATTATTATTTTTTATTGCTCTGATGTTGCTGGCAGGTGGTTATGTTTGTGTGCATGGAAAGCAATGGGAAGGGTGGAGAAATGTCAGGACTCTGTCCAAGTCTGTAATGTCTGTGTGCTTTAGTCAAACATCATGACGCGCTTCGAAAACATGACAAGTATTATGTATCCAGAGAGAAGAGAATATGAGCAAGGCCTAAGAATGCCTTTCAGTCCGTGTTGATAGCTTGAAACTTTTAAGCTTATGTTATCTTGAAAACTTTTGTTCTTAATTCATTTTATGCACAAAAGCGCCAAGCTGAACTGCGTGTCAGCTGTGTGAGCTGCTAGCCAACAGAATGTATCATAAGTGCCTTGGAGAGCTCAAGAGTTTGTGTCCTGCAAATGAACCATTCTACTAATCTGTGGCAGTGTTGAAGTGTGAGAATCGATGGGTGGACAGATTAGATCCAGGTGAATTCTCAAAGAGAGTCTCTTGGTTAATGTTTGTCAGATGTGAGGGCAAGAGGAAGGAGTTTTTGGCAAAGGTTTTGTGGAAGTGGAAGAGGGGATGAAATCTTATCAGGCTGGATTCTGAACACACTAAAGATAAATAGCCCAGAGGATACGGTTGAACGTATATTGTAGATTAAAGAGATTATAGGGGCTCTCAGTACATTAGAAGAGTGAGAGGAAAGAGTAGTGTGAG
Organism: Moxostoma hubbsi; assembly: GCA_032164185.1. Lineage (NCBI taxonomy): Eukaryota > Metazoa > Chordata > Actinopteri > Cypriniformes > Catostomidae > Moxostoma > Moxostoma hubbsi. The sequence goes on along the minus strand of JAVLUX010000027.1, from coordinate 2,262,238 downwards.
ACTGGACAGAGATGGCAATAGAGGCGAGATGATACAACTTTAGGGAATTGCAATGCTGCAATCTAAAACTACAGACACGTGCATGCTTTTGTACGCTCAGACCAATTTTTTGTTAATATACATTCAGATGCACTATTAACCAAGATAAAAATGTCAAAAGTTGGCCTTTTATAGCTTTTATAGTCCTTAACTATGTTTCATCTAAGTGTCAACTTTGTCTCAAAGGTTTGCTTTATACAAATAGAAACAACCGACACAATAAAGCGCAACAGTGCCCGTCCACTTTATCAGCCGTCTTGGTTCCGGAAGTATTTATCCCATTCATTTTTTCCATCGGGATTTCATACATCCTTTCATAATAGAGTTGTGTGCCATGAACCAACCAGTTCGCAACATTTAAAACATTGATTTGAAGCAAAAAAGTATCGGACATAAAGAGAAAGGTACAAGACTGTGTGTTAAATGTCTTTAATGAGGGAATGAACTACAGTCCCAAGAAGCATTGCGGATGATGTAATCGAATTTAAAATAGTGTCAAAATGTAAAACAATTTATTTAAAGTTGTGGATTATTAGTCTATACAGTATATTTTAATTGTATTGCATATATTCAGATATATACAATTATACAAGCAGTTGGAGAGTAAAGGGAGAGCGTCTTTCACAGTTCATCATGGGAGTGGGCGGTAACTGCAGAGCACTTTTGGTGCACTTTGCGTGCTGCAGATCTCTGATTGGTTGACTGTTGCGCTCTATTGTTGATGTATAGTAAACAATATATAGCTATACAACATTATAAAACAATTGAGCTCATTGGGGCGGCTGTGGGTCAGGTGGTAGAGCGGGTCGGCCACTAATCACAGGGTTGGTGGTTCGATTCCCGGCCCACATGACTCCACATGCCGAAGTGTCCTTGGGTAAGACACTGAACCCCAAGTTGCTGCCAATGGCAGGCTGGCACCTTGCATGGCAGCTCTGCCACCATGTGTGTGTGAATGAGTCTCAGTGTAAAGCGCTTTGAAAACCGCTAAGGTTAAAAAAGCGCTATATAAGTGCAGACCATTTACCATTGAGATACTGAACATATATAAATATTTTCCTGCATTTGAGAGTTTCCAGTCTTCTTTCTGAACCCATCATGTTGAGTGAAAGGCTTATACAGTGTGTATGTATATTTGAAGTGTGTATATACTTGTTGTAGCTGAAAGCTGACCACCATTTGACTTCTCCAGAGCTGATCCAGTCTCGAAGTGTGGTGCCCTTTGTGGGCTCCAGTGATGGACAACAGTTTCAGACAGTTCTGTTGGATCAGGAGAGAAGTAGACTGCTACTGGGAACCAAAGACCACATCTACCTACTGAACCCAGACAACATCAATAAAAACCCCAAAAAGGTAAAACACACTTTAAGCAGACCTTAAACACACACCTGCAGATGTGCAGAATCAGTTCTGCATGAAAGACATGCAAGAAAATTCCACTATGTGTGGTCCGAGGCAAAAACAGGCAGATTTTTCCCATAGAATGTTTTAGAAGAGCATTCATGCACTCTCAGACTGGTTGTTGTTTTTAAGTTAGGCATGTTCTCATGTCTTATATTTGATTGCCCATGTTGATTGTCCACCTTTTGCACTTTTATTGTGACATCTGTGTTTCTACTAACTACATATTTACATAAAGTATCAGGAAAAGACTTTATGGATTAGTTGAATTGGATTATAGCACATGTATATTCTGTGTGGATATTTTTACATGTAAATACGTTTAATTTTTAAGTTTTTTTTAACATTTAACATTTTTAACAGCGAGCCAGAGCCTGTATCATTGTGAGAGTGAATTTATTTTCTCTTTCCCAGTTATATAGTTCTCATCCACCGCCATGTGTTTGTTCTGTGGAAACTGGTATTACCCCTGTGTGTGACAGCATAATCTGGAATTCACTGGGAGTACAACTAGTACTAATCAAAACTGTTTATACTTCTCTAATCTCACCAAAATATCCCAAAGCGTGTATCGGGATCTGTTAAGCTAATAAATTAATTTTATGGTGGTAAGTTTTAGAGAGAGAGAGTGTGTGTGTGAGTGTGTGTGTGTGTGTGTGTGTGTGTGTGTGTGTGTGTGTGTGAATGTGCGTGAGTGTGAGTGTGAGTGTGTGTGTGTGTGTGTGTGTGAATGTGCGTGAGTGTGAGTGTGAGTGTGAGTGTGTGTGTGTGTGAATGTGCGTGAGTGTGAGTGTGAGTGTGTGTGTGTGTGTGTGTGTGAGTTTGTGAGTGTATGTTTGTGTGTCTTTGTGTGTATGTGCATGTGTGTGTGTCTGTTTGTGTTGTTTGTGTTTGATTGCGTGTGTGTGTGTCTGTTTGTGTTGTTTGTGTTTGATTGCGTGTGTGTGTGCATGTTTGTGTGTGTGTGTGTTTGTGTGTTTGTGCATTTGTGTGAGTGTGTGTGTGTGTGTGTGTGTGTCTGTTTGTGTTGTTTGTGTTTGATTGCATGTGTGTGTGTGTGTGTGTGTGTGTGTGTGTTTGTGTGCGTGTGTTTATGTGTTAGTGCATTTGTGTATGTTTATGTGTGTGTGTGTGTGTGTATGTTTGAGTATGTGTGTCTGTTTGTGTTGTTTGTGTTTGATTGCGTGTGTGTGTGCATGTTTGTGTGTGTGTGTGTGTGTGTGTTTGTGTGTGTGTTTGCACCATGTTTATGCTACATTGTGGAGAACAAATGTCCCCACAAAGATAGTAAAATATGAGATCACCTACTTTGTGGGGCAGAGCCAGCAGTCCATGAGGAAAATGGTTTATTAAACATAAACAAGAAAATTTATTTGAAAATGTAAAAATGCAAAAAACTTTCTGTGAGGGTTATGGTCAGGGGATAGAAATGATCATAGAGCTGTATAAAATCCATAAAATGCATGGAAGTCTATAGAGCATCCTCAAAATGATATAAAAACAAGTGTGTGTGTGTGTGTTTCAGCTGAGCTGGCCAGCTCCGAGAGACAGGGTGGATATGTGTATACTGGCTGGCAAAAACCCTTTTGTAAGTATCTGCCAGAACATATGTAATATTTTAACATGCTGAATGTCCTCACTAGTGCAAAGTGTGAATAATATATGTGAAATTACAGAGTTGTAAACTCTTGAGTCAGGCTTGTATTAGACATTTCTCTTTACACACTCTTTTCCTCTCTACCTCAGACCGAATGTGCCAACTTCATACGAGTTTTACACAATTATAATCGGACCCACATCTACGCCTGTGGCACCGGAGCCTTCCACCCCACCTGTGCATTCTTGGAGGTCAAAGGTCACAAAGAGGTAAGGGCTTATGTGTTGGTATAGTACATATTGAGTGTGTGAATGTATTCAGATTCATTTTTTAAGAGTTTGGTTGACTCGTATCCTTACTTAAGATGTTCTACCATGTTTATTTTAAATGATAAACATATTAATGATACGTGTTTAGCAGGACCGCTGGCTGCACCTCCACAGCAACAGCGTTGAATCTGGCAGACTGAAATGTCCTTTTGATCCACGGGCAACTTTCACCTCGGTGCTGACAGGTGAGACCGAATCAAATATATCTGCCTTCTCATTTTGTTCAAGCTGAGCAAAGTTTGATCAATTATAGCTAAAGTTTCACTTTCTTTTGTCGCGGTAGATTGCGAAACACGCTTTATTCATGAAACAAGAACACATATGTGTAACAGACACATGTGAAATGAATATGAACAAAGAAAATACATCGAACCCCATGTGCATTTAAACATTATTTCTTTAACACTGTGGTAAAAAACACTGACATTGCACTTTTGTGTTCAGACATAATTGGGAACAGGAACTCATTTGTTTATGGAACATCAGATCCCAGTTGGGCTCGCATACAACATGTGGTGGATAGTGAACAAAGCCGAAGATAGTTTAATGTTTATTTGTGTCTGTTAGCACTGCTGATCATCTGTAGTAAACGTGTTTACTGGCAGCAGCTCTGTGTTTACGTTGAGACGCTCCCTTTCTCTGTTTTCAGATCAGTATCTGTACGCCGGCACGGCGTCTGATTTCCTGGGGAAGGACAGCACGTTTAGTCGCTCTCTCGGCCCGCCCACTGACCAGCAGTACATCCGAACGGACATCTCCGAGGACTACTGGATCAACGGTCAGTCCAATAGTCTCATGCACACACATGCTAATAGAAAAGGACTGTAGCACAGCATCTCTACGATATAGTGTAATATTGGTTCATCTCATTATAGTTTTTATAAAAGCACATTAGTTGAGAACTAGTTTTCGGTTGCTCTCTATTCATTTATTCATCATAATCGAGCATTTTTTGTGATTACAGAATTTCCCAAAAATGTACAAAAATGTATTTCTTTTCAATCATTTTGACAGCTAGACAAATGAAGTATCTTGACAATGAAGTGATGCAATGATTTTCTAATCGAAATTATTTTCTGGACCAAATTAATTCATAGAACTTAATTAGCATAACAATTAATCGTAGCGCAACTGCTGAAAGGAGTCATGCTGATTTTGAAACTGAATGATTGACAGTTGATATGCACATTCTCCACAGCGCAGAGCGGCTTTTAAGAGTCTTGCAGCATATAATAGTGCATACTGTATATAAAAAGAAAAGCATACTGTGACGCACTTTAGTGGAAAGGAGGAGGCGAGAACCGGCTTGGCAATATAAATAATATTTTAATGATGAACTTAAACAAAAGACAAAACACACAAATGATCTCTCTCTCATCGCACCATCCTCCGCAGTCGGCCTTTATCCCTTTCGGAGGTTTGATTAGCCTAATAAGGTACCGGGTGTTTATAATCACGACCCCGCCCCCCGCCCTCCGCCCTGCCACACAGTCTTAGAGATATAACTGACAATGTCACACGGGCCACTGAAAATTTAAAACAGGCCAGATTAGGGGAGTCAGGGTATCTCAGCGGGTACTGACGCTGACTATCACCCCTGGAGTCGCGAGTTTGAATCCAGGGTGTGCTGAGTGACTCCAGTCAGGTCTCCTAAGCAACCAAATTGGCCTGGTTGCTAGGGAGGGTAGAGTCACATGGGGTAACCAAATTGTCCCGGTTGCTAGGGAGGGTAGAGTCACATGGGGTAACCTCCTCGTGGTGGTGATTAGTGGTTCTCTCAATGGGGTGTGTGGTGAGTTGTGTGTGGATCGTGGAGAGTAGCATGAGTCTCCACATGCTGTGAGTCTCCGCGGTGTCACGTGATAAGATGCGCTGATTGATGGTCTCAGAAGCGGAGGCGCGGTTACTCACCTCAATCCAGGTGGCGGAGGACGAATCCCAGCTGCCTCCATGTCTGAGATGGTCAACCCTCACATCTTATCACGTGGCTTGTTGAGCGTGTTGCCATGGAGACATAGCGCGTGTGGAGGCTCCACGCACAACTCACGAATGAACGAACCACATTATAGCGACCACAAGGAGGTTACCCCATGTGTCTCTACCCTCCCTAGCAACCGGGCCAATTTGGTTGCTTAGGAGACCTGACTGGAGTCACTCAGCACGCTCTGGATTCAAACTTGCGACTCCAGGGGTGATAGTCTTTACCACTGAGCTACCCAGACCCCCATTAACAGCCGTTCTTTAATTACAAAGATCTTCTTTGTGTCAGTTATCAAAAGTGCCAATTAAACAATTTAAATGTGCCACACACTCATACTGACACACATACAAACGTAAGCATGAACTGTTGCCAAGGATTGGACAAAACCACAGCAAAATGTTTACATGATTAGTATAGTGATGTCACACACTCTGATTTATTCTCACTGTAGCGTGTGGGAAGGTTAGAGCACTACCGGGTGCCACCGTTGAGATGTGTTGTCCGTGTGTCTGTTATACAGTATAAACCAGAGATGTGATTTTTGACGACTGGTTTTCTTCTTCTCTACTGAGTGAAAAATCACTTGGCCAGACCTGTGTGAGCTGACAATATGTACAGAAGTGCATTTCGTCGCTGTCTGATGAAAAGCCCGTACCTCCAAAGGAGCATGAAACTCCTTTTCTCATAAACAGTCATACAAAATGGATAGAAAATAACACAATTAGTCACCTTAAGCACCATAAATAGAACTGTGTCATTACACATCTGTTACTGGACTGTTCAATGTTTTAAATGGACTTACATGGATATTTGTTGGCGAACATGGAAATACTCGGTTTTCTTATCATGGGTTCCAACGGCGCAGACTCGTGACTGTTCGTGTTCCCAGAACTCAGCTGGCAGGTAATCGATTGCCAGAGAATGTATTTTTGGATATAATCTGAGCTTTCACTTGCTATTTTAAATCGAAATCAGTTTTATGACTAGGGTTCCTAGCCCAGATGTTGAGTGGACAGTTCGGTTTCGCGATGCGTTTTCCGGGTCCAACGCATCCGAATTGGCTTTTACTTTCCGTCAGTTTTGCACTGATGAAAATCTGGCAACCGTATATGGCTGGTATAGTCTACTTTTTTAAAGCCACCTGACATTGTGCGTGCATGAATGGCTTTGGTTGTCAGGGAAATCACAGAGCCAGTGCGATGTAGGCAATCTGTTCTCTACGCTCTAGCCAGACTGCTGAGGTAAATTAGTTCATGCTATTCAAAACTTAAGGATGGGACATACTCGGTTTTGATGGACACTTCTCAAGGCCTGATAGGCTGAAAGCCCTTTTCATTGGTCATTTCGATGCACAAATAGCAGGAAGTGGACATTTGGCATCCATTGTAAAAAGTCAAATTTGCCAAACGTGGATAAACGTGTTTTTCAACGATGCCATTTACTCATCTCAAGACTTTGAGATATAGCCATAAAAAGTGTTAATTAGCTCATATGCATAATGTTTTGGACTTTGGACCTCTTAAATATGTTGAAAAAGTATTGCATACTCTAAAAACTAAATGTCATACAGTACAATATATCTTTTGCTAATGCACTGGCAGTGCTAGAAATCTTCTGCTTAGTTTGGATGCTAAGAGTAATAAGTTTAATCCTTTATAGACATACTTTAAATCACTTGGGTTACCACCCAGCTGCTGGAGCTTTTTTCTCCTTTCCACCATCATATTTACAGAGAGCCCAATATAATGCACTTTTTGTCTTCTTGGTCTATGCTTGGCTTCCTCTTGAGTCCTTGAGCGTACAGTGACTGATGCTAATTAATGGAGGTTAAACCCATGTAGTCTGTTTTCCTACATTAAACATCCATTAAATGTGTGCTGTGAGCCCAAAAGGAAATGCCTACAATTTCCCCTAAACAGTACGATACAGTTTTGTCTTTAAGGTAAATACTCTCTCAAACATGCTACCGAGGGTAGAAACAGGGGTTTTAGTTGTCTCAATAGCCTTCCAAACTTGTAGACCTTGTAAAAGGATTAGTGGATTAGTTGATGTTATAAATGAAAGCTGACCAGCTTTTCTCTCTTTTGTCCCCACAGAGGGCAAGTTTATTTCTGCCCATCCCATCGCGGACACCAACAACCCGGACGATGACAAGATTTACTTCTTCTTCCGCGAGGTGTCCCGCGATGGGAGCACTACGGACAAGAGCGTGCTGTCTCGTGTTGCTCGGATATGCCAGGTAAGGCCTGTCCTCACACCACTTGATCAGAGAGGAACTCATCTCACTGATCTGTGTCTTCCCCGGCGAATAAGAGTTAATGTGCCCCTCTCTGGGAGGGAAGACTTCCTGGTGCATTCCTCTCGATGTGATCTGCTGAAAGTGGATGAAACCTCTCTTGTCATAGCAGAGGTCTGGCTATGTTGTTGCTGCCCAAGTCATTGTTCATTTTGACAGTGGAGATCCCTTGTGTGGGGAAATAACATTGTGTTTCTCCCATTCCATAACAGGACATCACTAGAAAGGCCAGAGTCATTACATATATACCATCCATATATAAGTCAAAATCAGATTTATTGAAAAAAACTGACACGTTCAAGACAAATTCACACACAAACACATCGCTTATGTGTCTCTCTCTCCCCGTCTGCTGCTGTCTCCTCTCCTCAAATACTCCCACTGCCCCTTACTGGATCACTAGACCGGTTTGGCACAGAGGTGGAACTCGCAATGTTCAGACGGCGCTCGGCCCCACCCGGCCCACACCAGGGGTTGCACAAGTTCCTTAAGTAAATACATTTCAGTACTGGGATACCTGGAAAATTAGCATAATTTGTTGAAAAGAGCTTAAAAGTGCTTGAAATTAACACAAAGAATTCTATTAATTTAGCGTGCCTGAGAAAGCATTTATTTTCCACATATCTTTGATTATATTCAGGGTTTATCCCACTCACAGTGTACATTTTTGAACCACCCAAGATTGAAAGGGGCCATCGGAATGACATGAAAAGCAACTAGCCACAGCTCGTTTTGGATCTATCTGTTTGTCTGTCTTTCGATCTATCTTGATCGGTCGGCCAGTCTGTGTTTCTATCGGTCTGTCTGTCTGTTGAACTACCTACTTGATCGGTCGGCTGGTCTGTCTGTCTGTCTGTCTGTCTGTCTATCAGTTGATCTATCTGTTGGTCTGTCTATCTATCTTGATCGGTAAGCCGGTCTGTGTGTCTGTCGAACTACTTATCTTGATCTGTTGGCTGTTCTGTCTGTCAGTTGATCTATCTGTTGGTCTGTCTGTCTGTCTGTCTGTCTGTCTGTCAGTTGATCTATCTGTTGGTCTGTCTATCTATCTATCTATCTTGATCGGTCTGTCCATCTGTTGGTCCGTCTGTCTGTCGATCTATCTGTTGGTCTTGCTATCTATCTATCTTGATAGGTCAGTGTGTCTGTCGGTCTGTCTGTCTGTCGGTCTATCTGTTGGACTATCTATCTATCTTGATCGGTCGGCCTGTCTGTGTGTCTGTTGGTCCATCTGTCTGTCTGTCTGTCTGTCTGTCTGTCAGTTGATCTATCTGTTGGTCTGTCGATCTATCTATCTTGATCGGTCAGCCGGTCTGTGTGTCTGTTGGTCTGTCTGTCTGTCGATCTATCTGTTGGTCTGTCTGTATATCTTGATCAGTCGGCTGGTCTGTGTGTCTGTTGGTCCGTCTGTCTGTCTGTCTGTCTGTCTGTCAGTTGATCTATCTGTTGGTCTGTCTGTCTGTCTGTCTGTCACTCTATCTGTTGGTCTGTCTATCTATCTTGATCGGTCGGCCGGTCTGTGTGTCTGTTGGTCCATCTGTCTGTCTGTCAGTTGATCTATCTTTTGGTCTGTTGATCTATCTATCTTGATTGGTCGGCCCGTCTGTGTGTCTGTCGGTCCATCTGTCTGTCTGTCTGTCTGTCTGTCGACCTGTCTATTGGTTTGTCTATTTATCTTGATCTGTTGGCCGGTCTGTCTGTCTGTCGATCTATCTGTTGGTCTATCTATCTATCTTGATCGGTCGGCCGGTCTGTGTGTCTGTTGGTCCATCTGTCTGTCTGTCTGTCTGTCTGTCTGTCAGTTGATCTATCTGTTGGTCTGTCGATCTATCTATCTTGATCGGTCAGCCCGTCTGTGTGTCTGTCGGTCCATCTGTCTGTCTGTCTGTCTGTCTGTCGATCTGTCTGTTGGTTTGTCTATTTATCTTGATCTGTTGGCCGGTCTGTCTGTCTGTCGATCTATCTGTTGATCTATCTATCTATCTTGATCGGTCGGCCCGTCTGTGTGTCTGTCGGTCCATCTGTCTGTCTGTCTGTCGATCTATCTGTTGGTCTGTCTGTCTATCTATCTTGATCGGCCGCTCCGTATATCTGT